>WPIO01000246.1:0-203286 GCA_009760855.2 Cristatella mucedo
GTCGAGGCACCTATTTCCAGATAAGTAACATCTAAAATATGGAATCCTTTGGATAGGGATGCCCCATCCTCGTTGGCCCAAGCATTTTTCACATCTAGTCCTGACTTCTGTAGCTCACTATGCCCTCTACCGACTTCGGGCTTTCACAACAGCATGCTCACTGCCAGTGAACAACTCTTAAGGTAAGATTGTCATGAGCATGATTTTACTCACCATTCAATAGCATTTCGCTTTCCAGAAAATCTAAAGCAACTAGAAAGAGATTAGGTTGTCTGAGGGCGCTTTATCAAGTGGTTTATTTATATTATTATTATGAAAGTTGCTATTCCCAAATTACACATTTTCCCATCGACTCGAACTGGCTTTACTTCAAGTAGCCCATCGATTTTAGAATTCATTCGAACACTTTAAGGTTCCTTCATTCTCTTGCTGCAACCGAGCTACTTACACGTGAGGCTGGGCTTCTAACCACCTGCTCTTAAGCCAAAATATCTACCAAATCTCAAATACATGGGAGACCATGCCTTTGATTTGTATGCTCCCGGAGCCTATCAATCACTATCAACTGATGTCACGACAACCTTGACTTGGTGATAGTTATGAATAATAATAATAATGATCGTGCACTTGATAAAGCTTTCTCAGAGAACTCAATCTCTCTCTAGGCGCTTTACATTTGCTGCAAAGGGAAAAGCTACTGAATGGTGAGTAATATCGTGCTTGATAAACAAACAAAATGAATAACATGGTTAGGGGTGACATACACAGCTTCAGAATGCAAATTTGGTTAGTGGCAGCATGCACAGTGTCAGCACACATAATCACATCAAGGACGAATGACAGGGACCCACTAAATGCGGTCCTGAATAGGGGTATTTTAAAATTCTTTTTAAATGTGATCAGACCAGGGGATGTTCTGACACAGGTCGGAAGGGAGTTCTAGGCTTTGGGAGCATATGACCTAAATGTACGGTCGCAAGAGGATTTGAGGTTTGTACGAGGTATTTGTAGATTGCTGGATTGCAAAAAGCTGGTGGTACGATGCTTGACCTGATGGGGGAGTAAATCTGAGAGATAGGTTGGAGCCAAAGAATGAAGTGACCTAAAAGTGAGCAACAAAACCTTAAAGTCAATCCGTTGCTTGACTGATAGCCAGTGCAGGTCGGCCAGATGTGGTGTAATGTGGCAACTGCGATGCTCACGACAGACAAGCCTAGCTGCAGAGTTTTGCACCAGCTGCAAACGCGTGATCGCACATGCTGGTAGGCCAGTAAGCAGTGAGTTGCAGAAGTCGAGACGGGATGTCACGAAGGCATGAACCCACTTGAACGTGGCATCCTTATCTAAACAAGCCCTAATTTTAGCAATCTTATGAAGCTGAAAATAGGCAGATATGACTGAGGAGGTGATATGGTCGTCAAACGAGAGGTCGCTTTTTGGAAGAAGCTGAACACCCTCACATTCATCCAAGCATAAGCTGTGCTCATGTACATTTTTCTTTGTGCATTTATGCATACTGTGCCTACTATAAATAAACCACTCACATTCTTCATTTATATCATATGCCAAGTGCCTAGAAAATCAACCGATAGATTGAGCATCAGTTGACCTAGTCAGTAAGTTCTCCAAAGCACTTAATACATTCCTCAAGGTGCCCGCACAGCATCGGTGCACAGGACATGTACTGCACACTTACGTTATGAAATCAGCGACTCGACATTCAAAGCTACACTATAAAAATGTCTGCACGCCATAGAATGTTTTTTTAATAGAACTTATTCTTGATCAGTTAACGGCCTCTATAGTCGTCCAGGCTGTTATCTGTTTACTATTGATAGTTTGGATTCTAGATAGTATGAAGTGCCGAGAGAGAAATTATGCAGTTTTTTCAGGGCACCTAAAATGCCTTTTCATTGCACTGGCGGCCTGTTTCTCTATATGATAAATACTATGCACAGAGAGGAGCATGAAAACCCGAATAAACGCACATCAATTCACGTAGGTACAGTTGCTCAAGGACATTAACTTAGGGCTACCTGCTAATCATTAGCAATCTTAACATGAAATTTTACAAAAACAACCTATAAATATTATCAACGTCTAAGATATATATATCAATAAATATATATGAGTGTGTGCTTTTTTGGTGTCTGTGGGTCAAAATGGTACACATGCTGCCCTTTTGGTTGCCGTGCTAAGCAAGTTCAACATGCACTGAAGTATTTTTTTGAGGTTTCCGATTTGCTTTGGAATCAGTAGCAGTTTATAGAAAAAACTGTGTAACACAGCTAGAACATGTCAGAGTTGAAATTTGTTGAATGATATTGGAAAAGTGCGTCTTTTAGCAGACCTGGTCAGGATAGGCTATAAATCGAAAGTTAAGTTAGAGGCACCACAAATTAGCCAAATATTTTCCTAATAAAAAAGAGCCAGTGAACCACATAAAAAAGCTCGACCAAGGTCAGGTTGAGGTGGTAGGCTGGAGTATCATGGCACATGTGAAGCACCTGAATAGGCATTAAGTTCACGTGGGCAGCTATGCAAATAAATTTCATTATACTCTTATTGTTATTGCAAAGATTATAAACCTATGACCGAATAAATCAGAAAAAGCTTGACAGTATCGATCAACTGTTTTTTCTTAATCAGAATGAATTTTTTTAGCACAGTCAGTGAACCCAATCTTTTTCTAAACGCCTTACAAATTGTTGCAATAGAAGAATGATCAAATGGTTAGTCTTAGCATACTCAATGACAACAAGCATAGCACGGTTACAGGTGACATGCTTACTGTTAGCAAGTAAATCTGGATAGTTGCCGCATGCCAGCGACAGCAACCACAAGCACACAAACAGCAAGTGACACGGATAACATTTCTGAATCACAATCGGTTTGCCAATAACTAGTAAGTTAAGTTCTGAGTGAGTTCTTTGGGGCCGCTTTATCAAGTGTATTGTTATTATCGCCAATTTAAAAGAGTTTTGTCGTCAATTTCCGCAGGTTTGTAAAGGTCCATGTGTGGATGCCATCAATTCATGCAAAAAGAATGTATAAAGAATTCGAAAAGCTCGAGGGCTGGGAAGGACCACGGTGAACGTACAACTGAGAGTAGTCAGCATAGAATTGAAACCCTAGATTGTACCTGGCTTACACGTCAACAAGCAGAATATCATAAACCGTGAAAAGAACAGTACCAAGAGCTTGAATCCTGATATTCCTCACGTTTCATTGACTTTGGTTTAGCCCAGACAGTACACAGTGTGGGTCACTAAATACATGCTTAAAAAAGCATTTGGCAACTGCCTAAACTTGAAGGTTTCTTCCAGAAGACTGCTTCTACAGCTAGCCATCACGTCCGACCCCTACCTAAGATTAGGGTGTATTCCATGTATACTTGCAAAACATTTAACTAGCTCCTTAGTACAGTCTTGGCTTGATTATTGTACCTATCTCGGTGAGCCGTGAAGACTCTCTTGGTAAGGTGGTAGCTTTTCACGACCTCGGCCCTGAGGTCGTGGATTCGATTGCTATGGAGGGCGATCCTTTATCGCGACTGCAAGCGATGGTGATAACCGTCAAGGCTCTTCTGTTACTATACGAAAAGAAGCTGTTAAAGCAGCTAGTATGTATTAGTGTTTATAGTATTCTTTTATTTATCTTCTAGCATGGCTACCAAAAAGCGATGGAGTCACTGCAGACGGCCATGAATATGGCTGCACGGCAAGTTGGCAAATCCCAAAGGTTTGTCCGAATGTCTCCTTTTCTAAAAAAGCTAGGGTGGCTGCTGGTTGATCAAGGGATCCATAGGCCTTACACTGACCCGCAAGGCATGCCACAGCTTGGCTCCTTCATACCTACCTGAACCGCTACACTAGTTTCAGCCTCCTCATGCCTGCTATATGACAACCAATTAGTGTTTTCATTCCTTAGCCTAAAGACAGTTGGCAACAGAAACCATAGGTCATCAGCTGGTGGACTGTGGAACTCGCTTCAGCGAATCCTACACAGCGACCACTACTATCGTGCTTCCGACTATAACACTTACTTCCCATGGTCCTGAGCTGCTACATCCACGCATCTCACTACCTCAACTATTCTCCTGACTCTGCCATGCTTCCTATGTCTATAACTCTACGAAGCCATAAGGCAATGTGGGTGTTATGCAGGAGAGTTTGCATAGTTCACTCACTGCCCAACATGCTTTCGATATTCATTCGGTAGCCAACGGACCTCATCTCACGGGCGAAAGAGAAAGTAAGAATGATATCAGGGTCAGGAGAGAAGCTGAGGTAATGTGTAGAGTGAAAGTAGCAACTTAAAAAGAATGAAAAGTATGAGCCATAATCGGCAGCAGGAGAGTAGTTATCGTAGCCGACGAATTGCCTTTGCTCTGCCTCCCTTGATCAACCGGCAGCCATACTTGCTCTTTTTAGCAAAGGAGCTACATGCTTAAACCACTGGGACTTGAAAAAAGTATTCATGCAGCCATATTCATAGCCAGCTGCAGTGGCCTAGTTGCTTTTTAGGTAGCCCAGCCAAAAGGGAATTCAAATAATCAAGCCGAGATATGATTCTAGTGCTGGATAAATTTTGCAAGTCCCTATGGAAGGCAGTTCCTAATATTAGATCGGATTTAGACGTGGTGGCTAGCTGTATAAGCACTTTTCTGAATGAAGCTTTTAAAAATGGAAGCAGCTGTGGAAAACGACAGTTAAATTTGGAGCAAGTGGCGATGGTATAACAACAGCACCACCTATTGGATGAGCACTACTGTGTAATCCAAAAGCAGGCATGGCTCTGCCAGCCTATTTCCTGATGCATTTCCAAAAATCTTGGTGTGGCATTGAAAATTGATCTTTTATTAAACGACCACATCAGCTCCACAGTCAAGCTTGCCTACTTGCAGCTACACTAAAGTTGCTAAAATTTGGACTTGTTAAGACTAGAATACCGCATCTAAATTGGTCCATGTATTATTAACATCCCATCTTCTGTAACTCACTGCCTGCTAGTTTACCGCCTGTGGAATTACGCACTTACAGCTGGTGCAGAACTCTGCACCAGCTGTAACTCTGTAACTCTGCCCCAGCCTAGTGTTGTCTGTCTCGAGTGGCACAGTAGTCACATCTATACAACTCTGGCCGACATGCACTGGCAACGTCATGAATTTAAGCATTGCATTAAGTAAAGCAACGCATTGACCTTAGAGATTAGCCACTCACCCTTCGATCCTGTCATTCTTCCACTTCAGCCTATAAGAATAATAATGATAATAATAATGCACTCGGTTAAGTGCTCTCAGAGAACTCAATCTCTCTCTAGGCGCTTTACATTTGCTGCAAAGGGAAATGAAATTGAATGGTGATTCATATCATGCTTGATAAACAAACAAAATGAATAACATGGTTAGGGGTGACCAGCACAGGGTCAGCATGCAAATGTGGTTAGTGGCAGCATGCACAGTGTCAGCACGCATAAGCACATGTAGGACGAATGACGGGGACCCACTAAATGCTCTCCTAAATAGGTGTAATTTTAAGTTCTTTTTAAATGTGGTCAGGTCAGGTGCTGTTCTGACGCAGGTCCGGAGGAAGTTCCAGACTTTGGGAGCATACGAACTAAATGCACGGTCTCCAAAGGATTTGACGTTTCTACGAGGTATTGGTAAACTGTGGGATTACGAAAAGCAGGCGGTACGAAGCTTGGCCCGGTGGGAAAGTAGATGTAATGTATCTCCGTCAGTAACTCCACAAAGTCATAAGGACCATGTGGGTGTTACGAAGGAGAGTTTTGTATAGTGTACTCACAGCCTAAGCAGCTTTCGGTACGCATTCGGTAGCCAACAGGATCTGAGAGACACTGGGACTAAATAATTAAGTGACTTAAAAGTGAGTGACAACACCTTGAAGTTGATCTGTTGCTTAGCTGGTTGCCATTGCAGGTCGGCAAGATGGGCTGTGACGTGATACCTGCGATGGTCACGACAGCCAAGCCTAGCAGCAAAGTTTTGCACCAGCTGTAGTCGTTTGATTGCACACGCTGTTAGGCTAGCAAGCAGTGAGTTACAGAAGGCACGACAGGAGGTCAGAAATGCAGGGACCCACTTAGAAGCAGTATCCTTTGGGAAACCAACCCGAATTTTAGCAATGTTATGTAGTCTTATGTATGCTGACTTGAATGTGGAGCTTATATGGTCGGCTAACAAGAGGTCACTTTGGAACATGAAACCTAGATTTCGAGCCGATTTAACAGAAGATATGCCGGCAGAGCCAATATTGGGCTTCAGCCTTTTCAATGTCTGAATAACGCTGGGTTAGCCCATAACTAGTAAGTTAGTTTTCCCACGGTTAAGTTTTAGAAAACTTGCTGCCGTCCATGTGCAGATGTCATCAATACATGCAGGAAATGAGTTGAGAGAATTCGAGGTGCTGTAAGGCGGCAAGGGATCAAAGCAATGGTACAACCGAGTGTCATCCCCATAAAAGTGAAAGCCTAGATTGTGCGTGGCAATCGCATCGGCAAGAGGGACTGTATAAACCGTGAAAAGAACCGAACCTAACATGGAGCCCTGAGGTACCCCACATTCCAGAGGTACCTAGGATGATCTTTCTCCGTTCAAATCAATACTCTGGGGTCACCCAATGAGATAGGATCGGAATCATTGCAGAGCAGCGCCAGTGATGCCCAGACAAAATGAGAGATGCGCTAGAACAAGATTGATAGCATCAAAAGCTGCCGAAAGATCAAGCAAAACAAGCAGCGACACTTTACCTACGTCGGCATTTCTAAGTAGGTCGTTGTACACTCTAAGCAAAGCTGACTCAGTGGAGTGATTACCTCTAAAGCGAGACTGAAACTTCCTAGCAAGGTTGGAAGTTTCAATACATCAGTTCAGCTGCTCCCTAACGTCCCGTCCCAGTGTCTTTAGTGGGAATGATAGAAGGGACACTGGGCGGTAGTTACTCAACTTTTTTTGGTCTAGTGTTGCTTTCTTGAGAACTGGCATGACAATAGCTTTATTGAAAGGTGCTAAGACATGACCTGAGGCTAATGACACATTAATGAAGTTAGTTATGCAAAGCAGCAGCAGATCAATGGAACGTTGGAGCAGGAAAGTGGGAATAGAGTCGAGATGACTTGTTTTATGCAATATTTTACTCGTGCAAAGATCGCTAATCGGTTTATTTGTTAATTTTACGACTAAATGGAGTGCCCGAATAAACTGCTGCCATATTTAAGTGCTACAAAATGCTATATCCATTTTAATATTAAAATTTCACAATAAAGACAGCTAGATACACGAAGTTATATGCATGCATATATAAATAAATAAATAAGTATATATATATTATATATATAATATATATATATATAATATATATATATATATTAATATATATGTGTGTATATATATATATATATAGAGAGAGAGAGAGAGAGAGAGAGAGAGATAGACAGATAGATAACAAACTTCTATGGCACCCTAAGAGAATCTAATACAAATTCAGGCACATCACGTATTCCACTAGGTTCCACCCACGACCCTAGCCGGACCTTAGTCGGGCGAGTACCTTAACCACGGTGCCAAATAAACACCTAGCAAGAGTATGCAAAAACTGTCAAATGAGCTCGGGGTAATCTACTAGCTATCATATCAATCAGGACAAATTGGCCAAAAGTAAGTAAAGTAAACATGACAATTTTAATGGGTAATGTACCGGTGGTAATTCAACTGCTTCACTAGGCTGGACTTCATTCTGTGGATCAAGCTGGTTTTGGAAATCCATTGTGCGACAGATATCCATCAGCCTCGACCACACCTGCAGTCAGATAGTACACAGTTAAAAGACATGCAGAGTACCAAATAATTCAGTGGCAACGTCAGGCTTAAAGAAGAGCATGGCTAAATCAGCTGGAATTACGATTCTTCCAGAGCCATATATACTATCAGAATTCCATTGGGTAAGGCATAATCGGCTGCATTAAACGTCTGTAAGATGGAAACCTTTATTCAGGTTTGCTCAATACCAACTACTACTGCCTCCTAATACATAATAGCTATTGTCAAAACTCATTTAATGAACCAACCTGCAACCTCACCCTAAAGTCTGAGCTCAGGTATTGGTCGTAAGATCAGAAGGTGCATTGCAGGACACGAACTTCTTAACACACGCACACGCACACACACTCACATACACACACAGATGTGCATGAAAATGAATGAACCTGCATACAAATGTAGACCATGCACAACATAAAAATACAAGCATATGTTTTGAAACTAAGTCACTCAGTCACTAGTATACCGTTGGCTTGCATGCCAATGGTATGCACGGTGCATGATTTTTAACATACACCTTGATAGCAACACAATCGCTAGGCATTACACACCTCGTCATACTCTTCGGACATTTCATCAAGTGGCTCTGTTGGCCAATCATCGGCATTTTGAAAATATATCATCTCTCTTTCCTGCTCCTCCTCGAACAAAATTTGGTATTGTATTGCTTGCTGTAGGTCGGCGTCTTCAAGCCGTGTAGTAATTATATCTTCTTCCCACATCATTAATTCGGAGATCAAGGGAGCCATGTGCCACGTCTATAGAAAGAGACAAGCATTGCAGCAGAACACGAGCTTGGAACGAACACTTAACAATAATAATAATAATAATGTACTTGATAATGCGCCCCCAGAGAACTCAAACTCTTTCTAGGCGCTTTACATTTGCTGCAAAGGGAAAGGCAATTGAATTGTAAGTAAAATCATGCTTGAAAACAAACAAAATGAATAGCATGGTTAGAGGTGACATGCACAGGGTCAGCATGCAAATGTGGTTAGTGGCAGCATGCACAGTGTCAGCACGCATAAGCACGTGAAGGACGAATCACAGAGACCCACTAAATGCTGACCAAAATAGGTGTGTTTGTAAGTTCCTTTTAAATGTGGTCAGCTCAGGGGATGTTCTGACGCTGGCCGGGAGGGAGTTTCAGGCTTTGGAAGCACTTGCCCGAGTACACACGCGGCAGATGAAGGTGGCACAACCAGAAAGTTCACAAGATGGCAGGCCAACTGATACTAAAGACTTTCCAACCACCACAACCAGCCAGCCACAACAGGCATGCAGCTATAGTGATTGAGGAAGGTCTGGCAGCTGCTGCTGCAGCCGACTTCTTTCCAACTCAGTTTACTCTTGTCATATCGAGTTGTTGTTCACAATAGCCACAATGTCCTTTACTGCATTCTATTACCAAGACAAGTTGCCAACATCGGTGAAATTATACTCCCACAGTAAAGGACTGGGCATTATGGCAAAGACCACATGCAGCAGCTTGCAAGGTAGCAGGAGCAGCGAGTGCATGAACGATTCGCTTGATATAGGACAGGGCTTATCCTGCCTTTATCCACTGCTCTGCAGCAGATCGCCAGCCGTCAACAATCTTATCGATTGAGCAAGATAAGCAGCGACATTTGGACATTAGTGAGGAATCCCGAGAGACAGGGCCCCAGTTAGATAAGCACATCATGCATCTAGCCACTACACCCAGGTATCCGGCCGGCCTACACCCAACAATGCAAATTGCCATAAAGCTAGCTGATTAAACAGCTTCATTTGTATAGCAGCATAAGGGCCTAAACCGTTATCATTACCGATTGCAATGACCAATAAAGAATTGCCTACCTAAGGATTCGAACCCACGACCCCTCGGTAATGAAGAGCAGAAATCACTACCCTCTGGCCTATCTTGACCCAGAGCTTCACCGTCAGCAGTTAGGGACATCGACAAACTCATTGTGGTGGCACGGGAGGATTAGGTTTATAGCAACCACAGGCTAGCCGCACTAGCTTGCTAGCTGTGCGGCCAATCCCTCTCTAGGTCAGTCATGCTGAACTCATGCCAGTCTTGTTGTTGCAAACACAGGCCACACTACTCTGCCGGCCGGTCAGCCTCACGGAACCTTTTCTCCATGTCTCTCTCGCAAGTTGGTCCGATAAAGTCGTACCCTGACTATGCCTTGTTAACATCCACTAACGCATGCACACACCAACTGGATTCCGGGTGGGATCGGTCATAAATGGCATCCATGTTGCATTGCTATTCAACCAAAATGGCCAACAAAACGCAAATTCTAGTGGTCTGGAAAACCCAAATTGCAACGGTCAGTGGCTGGCACTTCCACCAATTGCACCGGTCACCAGCTGGCACAGTTATGAATGTCCTTCTCAGGTGGCTGCTGCCTTGCCAACGACCTGAAGTACCGCAAGGGAACTGCAAGCTGCATTGGCCGGCCCAGAAGGCAGGTTGCTCATAACCCTAGGAGTAATAGTCCCACTGCGACAGGATATCAAAGCTGCCTTCTCAGAGCCCTGAATAAGGAGCGATAACCACTGGCCATCCAGAGACAACTTGAATCGCTTTTGCTCCTTAAAATTAGTCACATATAAGTACTGAATCTCTCCTCACCTCACGAAAGGACACTTGTAGGGTCGTTGGGATTCAGTAGGACACCTGGCGATATTACACACAGACTGAGATCGGCAGAAGAATACAGAGTGCACTACTGGAACTACGCCTACCACACCGGGCTGCTTTTATCGGCAGGCAGCTCCTGGAGGTCCCCTATAGACTCCGGCTGCTGGCAAGCATTGCAAGAATCAGTGGCAAGGGAAGCTTGTGCATGCAGCTTCAGCAGAGCTAAAGGCTTCTCTTGTAGCAAGCAATACATTCTAAACCCTAATCTATAGGTCAGTGCAGCACAACTAAACATCCAAATTAAGCAATCGCTTCAGCTAGATAAGTCTGGAGCCCTTAGATATGTGAAGCCGCTTTTCTGAGGCCTTACCCGATCAACTCTCCCAGTCACTGCCAGCAACCCAGAACCACCTTACACCTGCCGCAAGTGATCCTTAATCTTTCCTCAAATCACTGACACGCTACGATTAGCTATGAAGACCCAAAGAAGCCAAAATGTCGGCGAGGGCTCTCTCCATTGTGGGGCTACTCTAGGCAAAGGGAAGAAAACATCTGTATATCAAGCCCCGTAATCCAAACACGTCACAAGATGAATCCCCACAAATAAAGACACTGCTAAACTCCACCAAATATAATTACAACACTAAATGCACAGGAAAAGTAGTTAACTCACGGAAAAACAGCTTGTGGCACTTGCTCTTTGGCCCACCCGGCGTAAAACCGACTTAGGTGCATCCTGAAAATATCACCTGATTCAACAGATTGTTAAAATAGCAATTCATTCAAAAAAAGATAAAACAGATTTTCCCAGAAAATTGACTGCAAGTAAATCAACAGCGACCTGTAGGTTTTACAAACGGTAAGCATCAACGGCCTTGACATTAGCTACGGCAAGGTAACAACACGGGATTTTGCTCAGAAAGGGCGTACCATTCTCTCAATCCGAACAATATTCCGATTCTGGCAAACTTACTCTGGTCTTAAATCACTCGGTGAGCTGTCTCGACTACTACAACGAAGGAGCAGCAACATATAATCAATAGCATGATGCATTGAAACTTACCGGCAAGCCCCATGAAAAGGTCGTAGTGAGACCAAAATGACCCACTCCTTACAACCTATGCTCTGCCGGAGTGGAAAGTCCAGCGTTTGCTTCTTCGCACTGCAATGGCTAGCGTCACAACTCACTCAACGACACGGTGTAGGTGTTCGGGCAAGCGATAAAGCTGAACGATGCCCTCACGAGTGACTTCTGTTGCTGCGGCCTGACAGACCTTGCAGACGGCTTTATTGCATAATGCAAAGGCAAACTCGGCAAAGAGAGCCGCCATGTAGAGCCCCCCCTAATGTAGGAGCCGTCGCGGAAGCTGCTGTCCTCTCCGAGTCGCGAGGCCGGAGAAAAGCGACTGAAATTAACATACAGTAGAATTCACGAACAGTAGAGAAACGAGCTCTCCAGGCCATCATGAAGCCGATCCTGGTCGAGGTGCCTTTCGAGTCTCAGTGGTCGGCAGCCGTAGGCGGTGGCATACTAGCCATGGGGCACCGACATTGTGGCTGCGTCTCTAACCAGCAAATAGTGGCAGCGTATTTGGGTCCGAAGAGTGCTTGGTCGGCGGTGCAGTTGAGATGTAGCCGATTGCCCATACGTTGAAGGGAGCTTCATCAACACGAGCCGATTGATGCAGCAGTAGGGAAGGACATACCGGCATTCCATATTTGTAGTTGGTTCGTCGCCAAGTTTTGTAGTCAAGTCAGTGGTTGGTTGCCGAGTTGTCTATTCACATCGTGTTATTTTCCGTCGAGCAAGTTTAAACGTACGAATACACTGTCAGAGTCGTCTATTTGTTGAGGCTGATTTACACGACAGGGGTGCGACTAAGACAGATGCCCACACACGCCATTTGTTGTGTGGACGACGACAGGTGCATTGCATTGTACACAGGAAAATCAAGCGTGCTAGAGTACGCACATGTGTAGAAGCTGATATGGAAGCTGCTTCTTAACACTAGTAGCGAAGAGAAGAGGCTGACACGTCACGTGCACCAATATGTAGGGTTTCGGCAGCTGAATTAAGACGAACAATGCCACCAAAAAGGGAATTGTAGTGCAGAAGGCGAACGCTGTATTGCGTCATGTGCAGGCGAACGCTGTATTGTGTCATGTGCAGGCAAACGCAGGACCCAGCAGAACGAGAGTACATATGGATGTAGAAGCCTTCGTGGAGACAGCTCCTGAACACTCATCCAGAGAAATGGAAAAGAGTCAGAGGGAGAGAAAGCGAGTGGAAAGCGTGGGCACCGGCAGACGCACAGGATGATTGTTCGTTGCTGCAGGACTACCGGGGCGCTCGACCACAGATGAGCTGTTGCAAATAAAGCCAGCATAGTTAGCTGTACTGTCCAACTGCAGAGCCTAACGAGGTGGTAGTCAGTCAACACGCCTCTTGGCCTAGCAGAGTGGCATGAGTCCGGCTAAAGCTTAATGACCTTGAGTGCTTGGCAATGCCTATAATGCATTATTTTCCAGCTTATGCAAAGTTTCAAGAAAGACTATCTACTCTCACACGGCAAACTACAAATGGTTTACTATTAATATTACTGCGACAATCGCCGCTACCATTCCTATCAAAGACACTGGAACGGGTCGTGGCAGACCAGCTGAACTCGTATATCGAAACCTCACACCTTGCTAGTAAGTTCCAGTCTGGCTTTAGAGCTAATCACTCCACAGAGTCAGCATTGCTTCGGGTATACAACGACCTACTTAGGAATGCAGACATGGGTAGAGTGTCTCTTCTTGTTTTGCTCGATCTTTCGGCAGCTTTTGATACCATCGATCACAAAGTACTTCTAGAGCGCCTCTCATCTCGCCTGGGCATCACTGGCACTGCTCTGCAGTGGTTCAGGTCCTATCTCAGTGGGAGACTCCAGAGTGTTGACGTGAATGGACAAAGATCATCTGAAGTACCTCTAAAATATGGAGTACCTCAGGGCTCTGTGCTAGGTCCGGTTCTTTTCACCGTTTATACTCTCCCTCTCGCTGATGTGATTGCCAAGCACAATCTAGGCTTTCACTTCTATGCGGATGACACTCAGTTGTACCTTTGCTTTGATCTCTCCCAGCCTTCGAGCACCTCAAATTCTCTCAACTCACTTGCTGCATGCATTGATGACATCCGATCATGGATGGCAGCAAATTTTCTAAAACTAAACGATAATAAAACTAACTTACTAGTAATGGGCAAACCTAGTGTTATTCAGAAATTGGAAAGGCTGACTTTCAAAATTGGCTCTGCCAGCATATCTCCAGTTGCATCAGCTCGAAATCTAGGTGTCATATTCCAAAGCGACCTCTCGTTAGACGACCACATCAGCTCCACAGTCAAATCAGCCTATTTTCAGCTTCATAACATTGCTAAAATTAGGGCTTGTTTAGATAAGGATACCACGTGCAAGTTGGTCCATGCATTCGTGACATCTCGTCTCGACTTCTGCAACTCACTGCTTACTGGCCTACCAGCATGTGCGATCAGGCGATTGCAGCTGGTGCAAAACTCTGCAGCTAGGCTTGTCTGTCGTGAGCGTCGCAGTTGCCACATTACTCCACTTCTCGCCGACCTGCACTGGTTACCAGTCAAGCAACGGATTGACTTCAAGGTTTCGTCGCTCACTTTTAGGTCTCTTCATTCTATGGCTCCAGCCTATCTTTCAGAGATACTACCCCATCAGGCAAAGCATCGTACCACTCGCTTTTCGGAATCCAACAGTCTAGAAATACCTCGTACAAACCTTAAATCCTTTGGAGACCGTGCATTTAGCTCGTATGCTCCCACAGCCTGGAACTCCCTCCCGACCTGCATCAGAACATCCCCTGACCTGACCACATTTAAAAGAAACTTAAAAACATACCTATTTAGGACAGCATTTAGTGGGTCCTTGTGATTCGTCCTCGATGTGCTTATGCGTGCTGACACTGTTCATGCTGCCACTAACCACATTTGCATGCTGACCCAGTGCATGTAACCCCTAACCATGTTATTCATTTTGTTTGTTTTCAAGCATGATTTTACTTACTATTCTATTGCTTATCACTTTGCAGCAAATGTAAAGCGCCTAGAAAGAGATTAAGTTCTCTGAGGGCGCTTTATCAAGTGCAACATTTTTATTATTATTATTATTACTTAAGTAAAAGTGTGGTGCTATAACCACTCGATCGTGCTTCATATCGCTGCATATATATATATATATATATATATATATATATATATATATATATATATATATATACAGTGCCTAAAAAATATAGAGTTCTTTGAGGGTGCTACATTAAATGCTCTTATTATTTCATTATTATTGTAATTTGTATTGCTAGACTCTCCTCCCAACCACTCTCCGGTTTACCTTGCCCCTGGCAGGTCTGCCAATGGCCATGCCACTGGTTATCTAAAGGCTAGCACCGGCAGAAAGACGGCTTGCTTCGTCTACTCTTTACAACAAAGTATCGTGAGCCAACCAAGAAAGCAAAACTAAACATTACACAGGCGAACCTCTATTAACACACAAAAAAGGGGATGTAAGTCGCTCTTTTGGTCAGTCAGTACCTGGCTAATCGTCCAAGGACAATTGCGAACCTTCGCCTTGGATGCATGTGACTTGATCATAAAGCAGCTGCCTGCCACCGTCGTATGGCTCAGGGGTTAAGATGCTAGCCCTTGATGACCGAGCTTAAGGTGAAAGCATTTTATAAGCAAGATCATGGGTTCCGTCTGTGAAGCATCTTGAAGCGCCTGGATTTAAATCAAGTTCTCTTAGGGCGACATACAATTGAGGTATATGTCTACTCTGGTATCGGTATGAACCAAGAATAAGCCCTAGGAAGGACCCAACGAACAGCTCGACTAAAGGTCAAGTGGAGTGAAGCAACCACTTAATGTAAATTTTCAGCTACCCTCTGTCTCTGCTCTTATTCACTGTGCCCGGGCCGTGGTATTCATGAATGCCAAGATGAAATACTTGTCTTTGAGCCAACCAAAGCCGGTGCCACGAAACGCTTCTGCACTATTCGAGAACTTCTAGCCGGCTGCCCACAGGTGGTGGTACCGTCATGCATCCTTCCCAGATCGAAGGGCAGGCTAGCTCAGCAGTGTGACCATGAGCTGACAGTATCGCATGAGGTTTCTCTGTTAGTAAGTCAACAAAGACTAAGTGAGTGTGACACAAGAGAGATTTCAATAGCAAACTTCAAGCCTTAGTGACATTGGATAAGCATAATATAGCCAACGGACTTCGAGTAGCTTGGAATAGCTACTCAGGAGGCTTGAAAGGATCAGCCACAGTCGGCAGCTGAAGAATACATATCGTTGCATAGGAATTTTTCAGAGATTCAGTTCCACAATCTAGAATAATAATAATAATAATATTGCACTTGATAAAGCGCCCCAGAGAACTCAATCTCATTCTAGGCGAATTACATTTGCTGCAAAGGGAAATGCAATTGAATGGTAAGTAAAATCATGCTTGAAAAACAAGCAAGATGAATAACATGGTTAGGGGTGACATGCACAGGGTCAGCATGCAAATGTGGTTAGTGGCAGCATGCATAGTGTCAGCAGGCATAAGCACATGAAAGACCAATCACAGGGACCCGTTAAATACTGTCCTAAATAGGTGTTTTAAGTTTCTTTTTAATGTGGTCAGGTCAGGGGATGTTCTGACGCTGGTCGGGAGGGAGTTTCCGGGTTTGGGAGCATACGAACCTAATGCATGATCTCCAAACGATTTAAGGTTTGTACTAGGTATTTGTCGACTGGTGGAATCCGAAAAGCTGGTGGTACGATGCTTGGCCTGATGGGGTAATAAATCTGAGAGATAGGCAGGAGCCATAGAATAAAGTGACCTAAAAGTGAGCAACAAAACCTTAAAGTCCATCCGTTGCTTGATTGATAGCCAGTGCAGGTCGGCCAAATGTGGTGTAATGTGGCAACTGCGATGCTCACGACAGACAAGCCTAGCTGCAGAGTTTTGCACCAGCTGCAATCGCCTGATCACACATGCTGGTAGGCCAGTAAGCAGTGAGTTGCAGAAGTCGAGACAGGATGTCACGAATGCATGGACCAACTTAGATGTGGTATCCTTATCTAAACGAGCCCAATTTTTAGCAATCTTATGAAGCTGAAAATAGGCAGATTTGACTGTGGAGTTGATAAGGTCGTCTACCGAGAGGTCGCTTTTGAATATGGTGGAATTGGTTATAATGCGACTGTCGACAGTGGTTTTCAAGCATGGGAAAGGAATGACCAATTTTTTTCATTAGATGACCTGTCGGAACTAGGAAATTAAAACTGGTCCGGTTAATCAGCTAGGCAAGGAGGAGCCAAGCCAGTGCTGGTCCTTTGCCTAAGTGTAAGAATTGTCGCCTGTATGCTTCGATCAACAGGTAGATATTGCAGGTCCACTAGCAATGGAGGAACGTGGAAGCTAGTATATCGCCTGCAGCAGGTTCGTCAATCGTACTAGAGTACATTGCAATTTGAAAGCAAGGAGCCACCCTAAGCAGCTGTTAGCCCCACGTCTGCGATGACTGCTGGGAAAAGACTGCAATTTTTAGAGACCTCTTAACGAAAACGAGAAAAATTGGAAGAAAGAGAAGACTGAGAATTCGTCTAAATGTTTACCCATAGAAGATCGCCTACCACTTACTTAGGAGATCTGTTCTATATGCTGAATGACCAGTGGCTGGCTGCTCTGGCATAGATAGCAGAGCAAGTTGTTCTCACATAGAGGAGGTGCAGAAGCAGCCCGAAGCATCAAGCTTCAAAACAGCAGCACTCTGTCATTAGAGTGTTGGCCATACCAACTGTACCCGAAAGTGAACCCTTAAAGGTCCCAGCTTGGCATCACAAATCTTCATCCGAACCGAATCCCGGCATATCGTGATAATGCACACAGGTTATGTGCTTAATTTTGAATCCGAAGCAAATCGAAATGATTTCGACAGCAGTGGTCGGCAGCTAAGTTCACATCAATGGCAAGAACTAAGCTGTTTTCAACTGTAATGAAATTCCACCTCCTAGGTTTGACAGTAAAAAGGTTTGCATGCATATGCAAATATAAAGCACTCCACAAAATCTAAGCCAATGTGAATACCAAATTTAAAGTCTCCGGCAGGTTTTGTACAGGCTGTTTGGCAGAAAGTGCAATAGCGTTCATCATCAACGGATAGAACGACAAGTATATTGTACCTTAATAACAACCCAAGACGTACAGCATACCTCACAGTTTCCCTATTTTTAAAACATATTTCTCCATCATTTTTGAGAGCAAACTGTGTCTCTCAGTAAGAGTTTGTGAGCCTCAACCAGACTAGTCAGAACAAGTGGAGCTGTCGCAGTGTGGAAACATGACTCGGCTAATCACTCCGGCACATCAGCTTATGTTACTGTGATACATAGGTTTTTTGGTTTATTTCTAATCGCCATTGGTTGATTTGATGTATACCACAGGCTTCAACTGGACATAGCGGCTCCTCCTCAGCTTCCTGGCATTTAATGTAATGTAATGTATCTCTGTCGGTAACACCACAAAGTCATTAAGACCATGTGGGTGTTAGGCAGGAGAATTTTGTTTAGCACACTCACAGCCAAAGTGGCCTTCGGTCTTCATTCGGTAGCCAACACACTGCGTCTCAAGCAAGAAAGGGAAAGTGGAAAGTATTGCAGAGTCAGGAGAGCAGTTGAGGTCGTGGGTAGCATAGAAGTGGCAGCTCAGGACCGCTGAAAGGATGTGCCATAGTTGGCAGTAGGAGAGTAGTTTTCGCTTAGGAAGAATTGTGGAAGCGAGTTCCACAGTCTATGAGCTGCAGAGCTAAAGCTTCTGTCGCCAACGGTCTTGAAGCCGAGGAATGGGACGGCTAATTTATTGTCCACGTAGGACCTGAGGGTGCGAACAGGCTGAATCTGATGCAGCAGTTCAGCTAGGTTAGAAGGAGCAAAGCAATGGCAGGCCTTGTGGGTCAGCTCAAGAATTTTGCTCTGTAACGGTTGCTCATCAGACAACCATCCTAGCTCTTTTAGCCAAAGAGACATGAGCTCAAACCACTGGGACTTGGAAACTAGCCCTGCAGCCATATTCAAATTCTGCTGCAGTTGATTTATAGCTTTATATGTCAGCCCAGCCTAAAGGGAAATACAATAATCAAGCCGAGACAGAACTAAAGAACTAGTTTAATTTTCTACAAGCCACAGTGGGAGACACCACACATTATTGGAATGGGACGAGATGTGATGGCTAGCTGTAGAGGCAAACTTCTGAATGAAGCTTTTGAAATTAAGGCAGCTGTCGAAAACAGCGCCTAAATTAAAAAAACGTGGTGATGGTCGCATAATAGCATTACCTATTAGAAGAGCAAAGCCTATTAATCCAGCCACATGCTTAGGGTGTCCTATGAGCAGCAGTTGGGTTTTATCATCATTTAATTTCAGGAAGTTTTCCGACATCCAGGATCGAACGTCGACATGGCAAGCAATCAGTTTCTCAGTTGCCGCAGCAGATTCCGACGGTTTGAACGGCAAATACAAGTGAGTATCGTCAGCTTAGAAGTGATATTATAATCCATGGCCCTTAATCTTTTTACACAGAGGTTGTGTAGAGATGGAGAACAGCAAGGGACCGAGTACAGACCCTTGAGGGACTCCATGGGTGACCCTTCTCGTAAGTGAGACCTGACACGACACAGATTGAACACGATCAGACAAGTATGATTTAAACAATGCCAATGCTTCGTCTGCCAGACCGATCCTTATTCACAATCGTTCAAGCAGAACATCGTGATCAATGGTGTCGAAAGCCGCAGACAGAACTAGCAGAGCTAGGGCAATGACATTCCCATCGTCGTTGCCACATAGAATGTCATTGTTAACATGGAAGAGAGCAGTTTCAGTGGGTTGCTGCATCTTGAACCCTTATTGAAACTTTTGTGGTATTCCATTATTTTAAATGTGTTCAACCGGCTGCTTAGCAACAATTTTTCAAGAATCTTTGATAAGAAAGGAAGAAGGGAAACTGGGCAATAGTTTGCTAGGACCTCTGTGTCTAATCCAGGCTTTTCAAGAATGGGTCTAACGATTGCCGATTTGAAGGACTTTGGGAAGACCCCTCTTTCCAAAGAATAATTAAAAATCTTGATTACGGCAGGGCTAAGTTGGTCTGCCAGTGAAGACCACAGAGATGAAGGTATAGGGTCTTCAGGAGACGAGCTCTATTTGCTAGACCTTATTAAGGCAGCCACATCGCATGCAGAAACATCAGAGAACTTTTTAAGGAATGTCACAGGTTGAGGAACCGGGATTCCTGTAGTCGGAGGGGGCTTAATAGAGGCACGAAAGTGTGCAATTTTATCAGTAAGGAAAGCTGAACACTTTTCGGCTGAGCCCTTAGTATCTGGCGAGTCAGACCTCACAGCATTGGCCACTAAATGGTTTACTGTCTTATCAATCTGATTTGTATACGACTAGCAGGAATTCAGCTTAAGAATTTACTGCATATAAGCTGATAAGGTATTGGACTCACTGAATAGTGAAGGCCTGCCCCACTGGTTTGGCTCAGCTGTAGAGCCTGGTACCCCAGGGGTCCTGAGCTCGAGCCCTTCGAAACATGTGTTTCAGCTAGATATAGATTTAGTTCTCTTATGGCTCCAAACAACTTAAATTTTCTTTAAATTTCTACTAAGTGCTCCAGCTCACACGCAACTAGTACGTTAATTTGCAATGTCAAGAATCAGTGTTTCATAGGAACACTGTCACGAGCACCAAAGCTCGAATCTCCTAAGCGAACCGTAGCAGGCAGTCTTCAAGCTCCCCGATACAGTATAAAACCTCCGGGGTTCTGAATGACAAGCACGAGGGCACATAATCGACATCAAGGCAAGAGACGAGAGACGTTTGACAGTACGAGATGCGATCACGGTCTGCCTGTTCACGAGTCGACGGTCTAGTTTCAAGAAACGTTTAATGATAAGAATAATAATAATAATGCACTTGATAAAGCGCCCCCAGAGAACTTAATCTCTCCCGAGGTGCCTAACTTTTGCTGCAAAGGGAAATGCAATTTAATGGTGAGTAAAATCATGCTTGATAAACAAACAAAATGAATAAAATGGTTACGGGTGACAAGCACAGGGTCAGCATGCAATTGTGGTTATTGGCAGCATGCAAAGTGTAAGCATGCATAAGCACATCAAGGACGAATCAAAGTGACCCACTAAATGCTATCTAGGCTTACATTTCTATACCGATGACAATCGGTTGTCGGTACTTTAATCCCGAGCAGCCTATGAGCATCACGAATTTTCTACACTCACTTTCTTCATGTACTGATGACCTATGGAAATGGATAGCAGCAGATTTTCTAAAACTAAACGTTGGTAGCACTAGCTTACTAGTTATGGGCCAACCCAGTGTAATTCAAAAACTGGAAAGACTGGAGCTCAAAACTGGTTCTGCCAGCATATCTCCGTTTGAATCAGCTGGAAATATGCATATCATGTTCTAAAGTGACCTTTAGTTAGACGACCACTTCAGCTCCACAGTCAAGCCTGATTACTTTCAAGCGTGTTTAGATAAGGATACCACTTCAAAGTTGGTCCATGCATCTGTGACCTCGCTTCTTTACTTCTGTAACTCACTGCTTGCTGGCCTACCAGCATGTGCAAACAAGAGCCCACAGCCGGTGCAAAACTCCACAGCTAAGCTTGTCTGTCGTGAACGCCGGAATAGCCACATCACACCACTTCTTGCTGACCTGCACTGGCTACCAATCAAGCAATGTTTCGAATTCAATGTTCTGTCGCTCACTTTTAAGTCACTTCATTTTTTGGCTCCAGCCTATCTCTCAGATCTACTTCTGCACCAGGCTAAGCATCGCACTAACGGCTTTTGGGAATCTAACAATTGGCCGAGACCTCGTACTAACCTCATATCCTTGGAGGACCATAGATTTAGTTTGTATAGCCCAAATCCTGAAACTCACTCCAGACAAGCTTCAGAACCTCCATTGACTTGACCACATTTAAAAAGAACTAAAACGCATACCTGCTAAGGACAGACTTTAGTGGGTCCCTGTGATTGCTCCTTCGTGAGCTAAGGCGTTCTGACACTGTTCATGTCACCCCTAACCATGTTATTCATGTTGTTCATCAAGCATGATATTACTCATCATTCAATCGCGTTTCCCTTTGCAGCGAATGTTAAGCGCCTAAAACACACTCAATTATCTGATGGCGCTATATCAAGTGCATTATTATTACTATTAAAGAAATGGTAGAACGAATGGTCATCTGCATAGAACTGAAAGCCTTATTGTGCATGCCGCTCAAAAAAGGGAGTGCCTACATCATGAAAAGAACTGGACAAGTGACAGATCCATGAGGTACCCAATATTTTAAAGCTTACTCAGATGATCTCTGTCTATTATTTTCAATATTGGGGGAGTCTCCAACTGAGGTAGGACCTGAACTATTGCAATCCCGTACCAGTGATGCTTTTACTGCTCACAACATCGATGTCCCGATTAATATATGTGGAAACAAAAATATGAACATTCAAATGCTGGCTTAGCTGCATATATATGACAACTATTCTAGATCTGCTTTTCACAGCACATCACGGGAGTGTTAAACAGCTCATACTTTGAATACTGTAGTGCTTGGCCGAAGCAGTGTGGCAATGTAAACAGTTTAACATATATAATTAGGAAATTTCCTGTCACCCGTGCAGTCAAGATGGCAGAAATATTCTCTTCCGAGATGACATTAGGCTGCTCATCCGAAATTGCGAAAACGTACTCAAATCCAAAGCAAGGACAGATAGAGGTTTCTGAAATGTTTAGACATCCAGGTTCACAAAATTCAAGTTAGCAAGCCACAATCTCACATTTTACACTAATATGGGCATCCGTGGTACAACCCACTTAATAGTAATGGGTCACGGGGATACATGGGCCGTGAAAACCAGTCGACTCAATGAGCTTACAAAGATCATCGCTTGAATTGAACAGCGATTTACTTAGCCACGATCCCAACTGCTTGCGATCGGCCTTATTTGCAAATCGAAATGATACACAGCGAGACTATTCACGGCACTCCTTTAGGATGATGCAACTGTTACCAGCTCGGGAAAAGAGCGCCTAAGGTGGCAAGCAGACTTCCAACACGCGTCATGCTGACCTGAGATGGTGCGGTAGTCATAGGAATGCAATTCCACGGTGTCAATTCAAATGGTCCTGCGGTGTATGCAAGCCGACTTGAGAAACGATAACAAGCGACCACATGCCGCTAGCCGGCAGTGCTGGACGCCGCTGCTGCAGGCTTCCGTTAGTGCCGGCCCGCAAGCTTCGACGAATCCTATTGGTCAGATCCGTTGGCCAGCATGCCATTTCCCTGCCGTCGAAAGAATTCCAAGTATTTTGAACTTACACCGGATATTTAAGCAACAGTAAATGTGGATAGCTTGTTATTAGCCCTGCTTAGTAACCGATAGCTCAAGAGGGTGTTTTCAAACTCCCTAGTAGCCTCTTCTGTGCTGTCGGAGTAATACAAATACCGAGAATATTACCACACTTAATAAAAAAAAGACATCAGAGCGAAATTTCCTATTGGTGATTTAAATTTGACGCTAAGGAAACACGATCGGATATTTGAAAACCATTCGTCTGGTTATTGGAAAGCTTGCTGTAGATTTCTAATTGGTGAGCCTTAACGGGTCACCGGGTAAGTCGGTGGCTTTCCCGACTTGACTACCGAGGTCTCGGGTTCGACTCCTGTGGTACACAATTTTTTATTCAAACAGCGGTTAAAGCCCTAAGGAATCTGCTTTCGCTGTACAAAAAGAGATTGTTAAATCAGCTTTTTTTCTGGATGAGCTGTGGTGCCTTCTTAAGACAGTTGCTTTTACGAACACTTTCCACAGGTCGTCGGTTCAATTCCAGCGATTGTCAATCCTGTATCGCCATGGCAAGTTGTGGTTGAAGCCATGAAGGGTCTTGTGGCGCTGAACACAATGAGGATGATTAATCAGCTAGCATTTTTGGTTTTTGTTTGGTTAGCTTGAAAGGAACACTAGGTAAAGTCGTTGCTTTCATGACCACTTTCCCGAGAACGTAGGTTCAATTTCTATGGTGGACGACACTTTATTGACACTGCAAGCAGTTTTCAAAGCTGTAAAGAATCTTCTTTCACTGTACAAAAAAGGATTGTTAAATCAGCTATGATTTTCTTTTGGGTGAACGTGATGGCCCATTTGGTAAGACGGTGCCTTTTACGACCACTTTCCCTAGGTCGTGGGTTGTACTGCTGCAGTGGGCAATCCTTTATCATCACGGCAAGCTGTGGTTAAATCTGTGAAGGGTCATTTGTCGCTGTACAGGAAGAGGTATTTTAATCAGGTAAGATTTTTTTTTTTCTTTGGTTAGCCGTGAATACACACTAGGTAAGGCGGTCGCTTTCACGACCTTGGTCCTGAGTTCATGTGTTAGATTCCAGTGGTGGGTGATCATTTAGCAACCCTTCAAGTGGAGATAAAAATCGTAAAGGCTCTTCTGTCGCCATTCAAAAAGAGGCTTTTAAATCACCTAGGATTTTTCTAAACCATACTCGCACACATAGTCTATGCACATCGCCTCAAACCATGTTAATCATGTTATTTATTAAGCACGGCACCGCTCACAATTCATTCTTGTTTCCATTGCACCAAATGTGAAGCGTGTAGATAGAGATTGAGTTCTTTGAGGGAGCTCTATAAATTATGTAATTAACATTAATAATAGCCGGTAGGTTGGCTCTGTCAACATTCTCTTAAGTAAAGTTTGCTGCCAATAATATGCCGATGTCATCAATACAATTAGCAAATGAGCTGAGATATTTTGACGTGCTACCGGGCTGGCAATGATCAAAAGCAGTTGGTCCCAGCATGTGTGCCATACCATCTTGACTTCTGTAGGTCACTGCTTGCTGGCCTACCGGCATGTGCAATCAGGAGCTTACAGCTGGTGCAACACTCCACAGCTAGACTTGTCAATCGTGAACGTCGCAGTTGCCACATTTAAACCATTGCTCGCCGACCTCGACTGGCTACCAGTCAAGCAACATACCGACTTCAAAATTGTATTGCTAACTTTTAGGTCATTTAATTTTTTCGCTCAAGCCTATCTCTCAAATGTACTCCCTACCCTGCAAAGTATCGTGCCACCACTTTTTCGGGATCCAGCAGTTTGCCAATACCTCGTACAAGCCTTAAATCCTATGGAGACCGTGCATTTACTTCTTTTGCCCTCAAAGCTTGGAACTCATTCCCGAGTTGCGTCAGAACATTCCCTAACTCGACCACGTTTAAAAAGAACTTGAAACAGAACTGTTTAGGACAGCATTTGGCAGGTCGCTGTGATTCATCCTTCATGAACCACACTTGCTTGCTGCCCCTGCACATGTTCATGATGTTTGTCAAGTGCGAAATTACTCACAAATTCAACTTCATTTCCCTTTGCAGAAAATTGTAAGCGCCAAGGAAATGATTTACTTCTCCAAGGGTACTTTATTAAGTGCATTTATATTATTATTAAAGAAATGTACAATAGGTAGTCATCTGCATAGATGTGAAAGCCTTGATAATTATTCTTGCATATCACATCAGCCAAAAGGGAGAGCACAAATCGTGAAAAGAACTAGACCAGTGACAGATCCCTGAGGTACCCCATATTTCACACGTTCCTCAGGTGATCTATGTCTACTCATGTCAATATTGGGGAGTCTCTCACTGAGGTATAACCTGAACTATTGCAATCCCGTGCCAGTAAGCTTTTAGGTTTGAGCAAATTGAAGTCCCAAATAATTTACGTAGCCAGACAATTATAAAAATTAGAATGCTTGCTGAGGCAGCTAATATATGAGAACTATTCCAGATCTAGTTTTGGCAGCACATCACAGCAAGGCAAACAGCTCACATTCTGAATACTGTAGCAGTCGGCAAATGTACTGTGGTAGCGTAAACAGTTACACAAACAGAACTATGAATGTGCCTGTCACCCAGGCAGTCAAGATTTAGGAAAGTTGCTCTTCCAAGACGACATACGGTTACAGATCCAAAATCAGAAAAACCTACTCAAATCCAAAGCAAGGGCAAATGAGTGTTTCTGAAATGTATAGCCATTCAGATTCACAATTTTGAAGTCGGCAACCAATAATCCTACGTCGAACACAAATATTGGCATCCGAGATACAAGCCACGTATTACGAATGGGTGGTAGGCATACACAGGACTACGTAGAGTGGTTGGCGTAATGAGCTTGCAGAGATCAGACCTTGAATTGAACAGCGATTTACTCACCTATAAACCAAACTGTTTGTGATCGGCCTTATTGAAAAATCGAAAAGATATACAGCTAGACTATCTAGGGTACTCATTTACGATAGCCGAACTGACATCAGCACATACTGAGAGAGCTTTAGCCGGCACGCAGATTCCCAACAGGCCTCCTGCTGACATAAGGTTGGTGGAAAGCAAACACGATCGAATATTTGAGAACCTTCTACCCGGTAGCTGGAAAGGTGGCAGCAGGTTTCGAATAAGCGAGCCGTAATAGCTCAGTAATTAAGCCGGTTCCTTTCACGACCTCGGCTCCGAGGTCTTGCATTCGGTCCTTCCAGTGGGAAATTCATTATAGCTACTACAAGCGGTGGTGAAAGTCGTAAACTCTCTTCTGTCGCTTTACAAAAAGAGGCTGTTTATTCAGCTAGCATTTTGTTCTGTTTTCGTTTGGTTAGCCTGGATGGCGCACTAGGTAAAGGTGAAGCTTTTAGGACCACTTTTCTGAAGTCGTGGGTTCGTTTCCTATGAGGGAGCCATCGTTAATCGCCACTGCAAGGCTTGGTGAAAGATATAAACGCTCTTCTGTCGCTAAACAAAAAAAGCTTTTCCATCAGGTATGATTTTTATGGTGAGTCGTGATGAGGCGATACCAAAGATGGTTGCCTTCACAACCTCGGTCCCGAGGTCGTGGGTTAGATTTCTGCCCTGTGCTAGCCTGTATCGTCTCTGCAAGCGGTGGTGAAAGTCGTACAGTCTCATCTGGCGCTATACAAAAAGAAGCAGTTTTAAATTAGCTAGGCTTATTTTTTGGTGAGCCACGAGTGCTTACCACCTGTACTGGATACCAGTCAAGCAACGGATCGACTTAAAGTTGTGTCGCTCACTTTTAGGTCACTTCATTCATTGGCTCCAGCCTATCTCTCATACCGAATCCTCCACCAGAATCAGCTGCGTACCAATCACTTTCCGGAATTCAACACCTAGCCAATACCTCATACAAACCTCAAATCCTTAGGCGACCGTGCATTTATTTCCCATGCTCTCAAAGCCTGGAATTCCCTCCCAACTTGCATCCGAAAATCCTCTGACTTGACCACATTCAAAAAGAACTTCAAAACGCACCTATTTAGTTCAGCACTGAGTGGGTCCTTGTGATTCGTCCTTCGTGTACTCATGCGTGCTGACACTATGCGTACTGTTACTAACCACATTAGCAGGATAAATAAGTGCATGTCACCCATTACCAAGTTATTCATGTTGTTTATCAAGTATGATTTTCCTAAAATATCAATTGCGTTTCCATTTGCAGCAAATTTAAAGCACATACAAAGACATTGATCTCTCTGATAGCGCTTTCTCGCATGCATTACGTCTACTAATAATAATATTTTTTCCAAAGGACCGAGCGGCAGCGGCGTATGCTGAGGCTGCGGTAGCGGTGAACCATACAGTTTCGTCCCGTGGAGGTTAGGTCCAGCTCGATGCAGGTAGCCACGTGTACGTACCCGTCAAAGCTGAAACGCACTGCAGGGTGCCGGGCGTTCTTGCCACTGAGTGCTAAGCGTCAGAGGTCTATTAACTATAACTCGAGCTCAAGAGATCTAGTTGTGCCCTAACGCCGAGCTGGTTTGGTCGAGCGGTTAAGGTGCTTGCCCCGACCAAGGCCTGGCTGAGGTCGTTGGCTACAGCCGGGAGGCATACGTGAAGCGCCTGAACAGAGGTTTAAGTTCTCATCGGGCGCAATACAAATGAATTATATTTTTTTAACGTGCAGCACTAATAAAATAGCAGAAGCCGAGAAAGGGTGAATTTAAGCAGCACAGGCGCAGCCCGCTCTAAGCAGTGAACACTAAACTTTAAACACTACAAAATATAAACCTTATGCACGAAGCACGAAAAGATAAACCCTAAAACACTCAACCATATACCGGGGTAAACGTCTTACACCAGGGGGGAACTTCCGGGGGAAATGTCCAGGGAGAACGGCCAGGATAAAAAATTCCGTATCCCTAGTTCTATATACTTCCTAAATAATGCAAACTGTACGTTCTGCCGAATTAAAACCTACTTCAGGCCATTTAAACTTTTCTTGAGAGGCCAGACACACGTCGAGATTGTTATGAAACACCATGGTATAAAGTCCAAGAAAGTGACGCTTGTGCTGTGATGTATTGTATCAAAGTCGAAAGCTTCACAAAGTCACAAGACTAAGTGATTATATGCAGAGTGTTTCATGCCTACTCAAAAGCTAAGCGATTTGTTAGCTTACCGACTTCGTTTAATGCAAGAGATGGATCATTTGTTCACCGGGACATGACACATATGTTCACCGGGAGCCGAGACAGGCGTCAGTTTGACGGCGAGATCCGCTCAGGTTAGAATGGAGCGTGGTCAGACTAAGAACGATCAGGATGTGGACCGACTTCAATGCTCCATTAGATAAAGAGCGGTCAGGATATAGAACAAATACTGTACTCCATTAGACAAAGAGTGAAAGGATGGTAAACTGTCGCAGAAGCCAGCTAATAAATTACAGGCGGAAGGGAATAGGCCGAGAAAGGACACCGAGAGCTAGGGTCCAAAAAAAGCAGCTATGCTCAACGTCAAGAGGGCAGAGATACAGAGAGACAGAGACAAAGACAGCAATAGAGACAGAGACAGAGACAGACAGAGACAGACAGAGACAGACAGAGACAGACAGAGACAGACAGAGACAGACAGAGACAGACAGAGACAGACAGAGACAGACAGAGACAGACAGAGACAGACAGAGACAGACAGAGACAGACAGAGACAGACAGAGACAGACAGAGACAGACAGAGACAGACAGAGACAGACAGAGACAGACAGAGACAGACAGAGACAGACAGAGACAGACAGAGACAGACAGAGACAGACGGAGACAGACGGAGACAGACGGAGACAGACAGAGAGACAGACAGACAGAGACAGACGGAGACAGACGGAGACAGACGGAGACAGACAGAGACAGACAGAGACAGACAGAGACAGACAGAGACAGACAGAGACAGACAGAGACAGACAGAGACAGACAGAGACAGACAGAGACAGACAGAGACAGACAGAGACAGACAGAGACAGAGACAGACAGAGACAGACAGAGACAGACAGAGACAGACAGAGACAGACAGAGACAGACAGAGACAGACAGAGACAGACAGAGACAGACAGAGACAGACAGAGACAGACAGAGACAGACAGAGACAGACAGAGACAGACAGAGACAGACAGGGACAGACAGGGACAGACAGGGACAGAGACAGACGGAGCTAGACGGAGACAGACGGAGACAGACGGAGACAGACGGAGACAGACAGAGACAGACGGAGACAGACGGACACAGACAGAGACAGACAGAGACGGACAGAGACGGACAGTGACAGACAGAGACAGACAGAGACGGACAGTGACAGACAGAGAGCAAAGAAAGGATGAATGACAGAGCTCAGGGCTGCAGACTCGGTAGTCGATGCGAGACTACGCCTTGAGAGCACGAGACTCGTACCTACGACGACGTACAGCTAAGTGAAACTTAGACTGTGTCGTTTTTCCACACAGCAGAGAGCCAGCCGATGCCCATTACGGACAATTTATTACCAACGCACGGAGCCAAAGAGCTCACGGCTTCCTTCGGCCCCTACACTCCCTCGACTCATCTTCCACTCCTCCAGTCCCCCGGTTGACCCCGATGATTCATACAGGACTACAACTGTGCAGTGGTGATCCTGATGGTGAATCCACCATCTGACCACCAGCTGGTTACCGGCCTGTGTCCATGCCACATCACACGCTGACTACAGCAGTGCACTGGCCGACCCTGATGGTGAATTCACCATCTGGTTACCAGCTGGTTGCAGGCCTGTGTCCATGCCACATCACAGGCGGACCACAAAAGTGAACCACGCCTCTCGGTGGTGCTTCTAACAGCTCACCAGTGGCTTATCAGAGGAGCCTGCATACAATACATACATACATTCGCACATACGAACTACAGACTGCACGGTTGTGTTCTGTCGGCTACTCAGCTGCTCAAATATTGAGGTGCTGTAGTGGTCCGCCTTCGGGGTCGGGACCATTGCTAGCGATGCAGGCGCGTGGTAGCTTATTTTAGTCGGGCTTCGGGCGTTCTCGCCCAGTTAACGCTGTCGGTCCGTGGCGCGCCGCGCAAGTGAGTATGGTAGTGTATCATACTCTGGCTTCAGGAGTTCGGGCAGTTAACTCCGTCGGTCCAGTTCCCGCCGCGTAAAGCGCTTTCGCCACCGGCTAAACACTACTAACAGGGCGACAATAAACTGTTGCTTTTGGCACATAGTTGTGGCCGCTTGTTTTTTAACCGTGCTGCAGCTCTGCACTATACCGTCCACCGGTAAAAATTCGGGGGACTACCATCTGGGCGGTTGCATTTGATGACCCTTCTTTTTGGCCAGTAACGCTCGTAACCTTCCAGATTGGACCAGGGAATGGCGTCGCTTGACCGCTCGGACCTCCAGCCCAGCGTTCGACATCCTGCAGTTGAGCCTGAATGACCGCGCTATTTTCACTTCGTTTAGCCAAGATGTAACGGAGCGTTTACGAGCGCTTGAGGAAGAGAATGCCCAGCTGTGCACTGCGGCTGCATGACGGGTCGGCCGCTCCAGCGCCGGCACACCAGCCGGGTCGGTAGCCTTACCGCCGACCTGCACCTTGTCAGCTGTGCCATGCGGCCTGTGCACGGTTCTTCATTCGCTGCCGCAGTACGCGGTCGGGCCGACGCCGCGCCCGGGGGGCTCCGCCCCGTCCACCGCTTCCTCCAATCCCCCTCCACCACCAAAGGTTACGCCCCGTACTCTGCGGCCTATATATAGCAACGCCCTCAGTGGCGTTTGACGGGTGCACGGAGGCCCTATTGCTGAAACTTGAGCCGTCCCGGGGGACCTCCTGACCGCGGTGGATCAGCGATTATGAGGTGTTTTCCAGGTCCTGCGGATGCTCTCCGGACCTCCCGCTACTGCGCTTGGGCTCATACTTTCGCGGCCGAGCGCTTAATGTAGATCGCTCGGTCTATGAACGGCTCTGAGATGAGCCGGGCCAACGACCTACATTCGGGGTAATGAAAGTAGAACTGGTGCGGACGTTCACCTCTGGCGTTTGTCGCAATGCTTCTCGCGGGCCCTACACGATTGTCGCCAGGGTGCCGCACAAAGTGTTTACAACCGTCGCTTACCTACTCCTCCGCAGGCGGACCGTGACGCTATGGTCTTCTCCATGTTCGTTGAGGGCCTTCATCCCGAGATTAGAGGCGCCGTCTTTGCCAAAGAATGGGCCTGCCTAGACGAGGCCCTAGGTTTTGCTGAAAGATATGAAGCCGAATCTCGCTTCTTATGTCGCACGGCTGCTTCCGTCGCCTACGCCGGCGATCAAGGCCGCCATTACCACTCGAAAGTGATAGGGCCCCTATTTCGCCAGATGCAGAGGGTAAGTAGGATGCAATGGCCGGGCAAATGACCCAGCTGTGTGACTGATTGCCAAGGGAAAGAGGGAAAACTTCGACTCCAGTCGTTGGCAATCGTACAATCCCCGGCCGGCGCAGCTTAAGGCCTTTAATTCTTTATCCGGCTTCACTGCCAAGGAAGGCCGCCCCCTCTGCAAGATTTGTTCCAAACCAGGCCACACTGCTGGTAACAGCCCACAGGCCGACCTGAATATCGGGCTTAGGCCATTCACACACAACAGTTGACGGTCCGAAGACCAAGTGCAGGCGGCCATGTGTCACAGGGATGGCGGGCGGATGCAGAACGTGGCAGGCCGGTTCATTACGAGTCGGCTGATCGAAGCCTTGTCGAGCCAGTACGCTACGATCCAGGAGGCTTCCCTCCACACGTTTCGGCCTGGCCACCTCATGGATCGGAATCTTTCGGTTCTCTCGGTGCGAGTGGGAACGCGAACCACGCTTCGTCTGGATACGTTCGACGTCGACCGGCGTCCACACCTACCTCAAGGCCCGCAAGGCATCGGAGAGCGGTTTCGGTCGTGTTGGCTGCGGTCGGTGGGACGCTCGGTCGGCACCGTCACAACAGGAGTAACTAGCACGGGTCCTCCGTCCCACACAACATCACGCTTGTGAAGGTGAATGGTGTGCTGGTCACTGGACTATGGAACTCGGGTGCGAATATTTCCTTGATATCGGCCTACCTCGCCCAACATCTGGGTTTCTCTTATGGATGGTGTTTCTTTGGGCCGCCAGTATGACGGGTTCTTTCCTGACTACAATCTGGGGGGGGGAGGTGACAGCGAGCGTCCAAGTGGGAAGCATCACCTGTGAGCACCAATTCTATGTCACCATACAGTCTCTGCCACCGCTGCTGCTGGTTACCGACTTTCTTGCTACCCAACCGCCCATTGCGACGACTGTAAGCACGGAGCCGTGCCGGTGGGTGACCAGCGGCTACCACTGGTGCGTTACTCTGAGGCTGTACGCCAGGTTAGTCTAGCGACAGACATCACGGTTGCCCCACGCTGCCAACGCTTACTGCAGGGCTCAATGGAGGGACCTCATACACTAGGTCTTCTACTTTTCGAGGCAAATGCTGACCGACTTAATTATAACGGGCTCATAGCTGCTCGGGCCGTGGTGGCTCAGGTGGGCGGACTTCTGCTCATTAAAATCTTGAATACGTCAACATGTTCGGTTTTCTAAAAAAAAAAGGGGGACCTAACTCGGCTTTGCTGAGCCAATGGTCCCTGCCGCCGACGCATATGAGAGGCGACTCCCCACCAACGGAGCGGGCTTCGTCCGTACGAATGCACTGGTGCAGCTCTCAGCTTAGCCGCGATGGGAGCCCTTGCCTTAGAGGTGGGGGGGTCGACTAGGGCGCCTAGTACAGACCCAGCTCCTGAGTCACCTAGCTCAGGTTAGAATGGAGCTTTATGCAGGCGGTGCGGTTAGGAGATGGAGCGACTAATGTGGTTGTCTTAGCGGGTTCGACTTGGACAGCTAGTACAAGCCCGACTCCTGGTCTACCCGCTAAAGTTAGAATGAAGCCTGGTGCAGACGTTGCGGTCAGGATGTGCGCCGACTAATATGCTGAAGTAGAAAAAGCAGCAGCGCGCGAGGTCAGGAGTTGAGAGGGGAGAGAATATAATGAGATGAGTGAGAGCTTACTCAGACAGCTTGGGTAGTCGAGCAGAGACTACGCCCCGAGAGCTCAGGGCTGCAGCTTGGGTAGTCGAGCAGAGACTACGCCCCGAGAGCTCAGGCCTGCAGCTTGGGAGTCGAGGCGAGACTACGCTTCAAGAGCACGAGAGGCAAACCTACGACGACAGACAGCTAAGTGCAACTTAGACTGTGCAGTTGTGTTCTGCCGGCTACTCAGTTAGCTGCTCGTATCTTGGGGTGCTGTAGCAACCCGCCTTCGCAATTGCTAGCGACGCACGCATTTGTTAGTGTATTATACCCGGGCTTCGGGAGTTCGCACAGTTAACTCCGTCGGTCCGGTACGCGCCGCGTAAACGCACAGGGTAGTTGGTTATACTCGGGCTTCGGGAGTTCGTGCAGTTAACCCCGTCGGTCCGGTACGCGCTGGCTGTGTAAAGCGCTTGAGCCGGCACGTAACCGCTACTAACAGGCCCACAATAAACTGTTGCTTTCGGCACCCAGCTGTGGCCGCCTGTGTTTTAACCGCACTGCAGCACTGCATCACACAGTCCACCGGTAGAGAACCGGGGGACGAACCTCTATGCGGTTACATTTGGTGACCCTGCTTTTGATTCGAAACACTTGCAACCTCCTTGATTGGACGTGGGGATGGCGTCGTTTAAGGGTTCGGGGCTATTGAATAGCTCCGGCCCAACGTTCGACATTCAGCAGGCGAGCATAAACGATCGCGCTGTTTTTGCTTCGATCAGTCGCGATTTGACTGAGCGTTTACGCGTGCTTGAGGAAGAGAACGCGCAGCTACGCGCGGCGGCGGCTTCGCGGGTCAGCCGCCCCAGCGCCAGCACACCAGCCGGGTCGGTAACTTCGCCGCCGACCGCAACCCCGCCAGCTGCGCCGCACGGTGCTCCAACCGTACTTCATTTGCCGTCACAGTACGCGGTCGGTCCCTTACCGCTCCCGGAGGGGTACGCTGCGTTCACTGCTTTGCGACCCGCTGAAGGTTACGCCCCGCCCCGTACGTTACGACGTGAGCAGCAGGAGTCGCTCCGCCACACGCTGCTGATGCTTCGCACGCTGCGACCGCTATCCTTTTTTCACCCCGCACGGAGCCTTTTTCTGCTAACCCTGCTTCCGGTGGCGCGGTAAACTATGCACGGGTGGACCATGCGGAAAACACACAGGCACACTCGGGCGCCGCCCTTACTTTCGCGCCGGCGGCTTAAGCAGGCGGAGACTACGCCCGACCGGTCGCTAGCCTGCGCCCTGAGCAGACTCCTCGCACGGCTGAGCCGGCATTGCCGAGCCGGATCTTCGTTATGCCCGCACCCACAGCCGCGTTTGACGGGAGCCTAGAGGCCCAATCGCTGAAACTGGCACCCTTCCGGGGGGACCTGACGGACTCCTTCCCACGGTGGATCAGCGATTATGAGGTACTTTCTAGGTCCTGCGGATGGTCTCCGGACCTTCAGCTATTGCGCTTGGGGGCATATTTTCGCGGCCGAGCGCTCGACGTATATCGCTCGGTCTATGAACGGCTCTGCACTGAGCCAGGTCAATGATGTACATTCGAGGAAATGAAAGGTGAACTGGTGCGAACGTTCACCGCTGGCGTGCGTCGCGATGCGGCTCGCGGGGCCCTACACGGTTGTCGCCAGGGCGCTTCGCAAAGCGTTTATGATTTCTATAGACACCTTGTAGATACTGCAGCCGTCGCTTACCCTACTACTCCGCAGGCGGACCGTGACGCTATGGTCCTCTCCTTGTTCATTGAGGGCCTTCATCCCAACATTAGCGGCGCAGTCTTTGCCAAAGACTGTGCCTACATAGACGAGGCTCTTGCTTTAGCTGAAAGATGCGAAGCCAACCCTCACTTCTTCAGTCGCGGGGCTGCTTCTGCCGCGCACGCCGGCGACCAAGGCCGCCCATACCCACCAGGAAGGGACAGGGCCCCTATTTCGCGCGATATAGAGAGTAAGGTGGATGCATTGGCCGAACAAATGACCCAGGTGTGTGACCTGCTTGCCAAGGGTCAGAGGGGAACCCTCGAACCCCCCACGAAGCACTCGTATCAGCCGCGAGGTAGGCCGTTCGTACAGAACAGTCGGCGGCCCGACTACCGGGTTCAGGCTGCCATGGGCTACACAGATAGATGGGTGGACGCAGGACGTGGCAGAACGTCCCAGTACGGGTCAGCTTATCGAAGCCACGGAGACTAAGGGCCAGCATACCCCAGTCGCGAGGGTTCACGGCCACACTCGGGGGATTGGCGACCATTCGGGTCGGTGTCGCCCGGTTCTCTTGGTCCGAGTGGGTACGTGGGCCGTGCTTCGGCTGGTTGGGCACCTTCGCTCTCGACAGGCGTCCATACCTATCCCAGGGCTTACCAGGCCTCTGAGAGTGGTTTCGGTCTTCATGGCTACGGCTTCCGGGAGGCTCGACTGGCCCGCCACAACAGGAGCCACTACCGCCGGCGCCGATGAGGCAGGAAGTGGTGGGCACCAGTGCCCATGCACCGCACACTCTTGCACCGGTGATGGTGAATGAGGTGCTGGTTACCGGACTTTGGGACACAGGTGCCAATATCTCCCTGATGGCGGACTCTTTTGCCCGCAAGCTGTGCCTTCCCTTGTCGATAGAGTCAGTTCGGGCGTCCAGTATCACGGGTTCTTCCCTGCCTATAATAGGGGCCGTGACAGCGAGCGTGCAAGTGGAAGGTATCACCCGCGAGCACCAATTCTATGTCACCACCGAGTCTCTGCAGCCGTTGCTGCTGGGAACTGACTTTCTTGTCTCCCTGCCGCCGGTCACCTATGACTATGGGCTTGGAACCGTGCAGGTGGGTGACCGCCATCTACCATTGGTGGGTCACTCGGAGGCTTTAGCTCCGCCACAACAGATTCGCCGAGCTGCGGTCAGGCAGAGCAAGTCACCGAAGCTGGTGGATGCGAAGCTTGGCATAAAAGGCAAAACTAATGCCAGTGTTTCAGTTGCAGGCGACGTTAAGCCAACGCCGAGGCCTCGGATTCGTCCACGTCAACCACTGCCAACCGGCTTGGATGCGAACATTCCCACGGTTACTAGGTTCTCGGTTGCAACGCCGGCAGCTGTGGACCCTGCTCCACCACAGTTTCGCGCGGCAGCGATGCGGTTCCGCCGGAGCCAACTTCACGGACAGGTCACCGTATCAAGGCCTCTACGTATGGCATAGCTGAAGTTGGAGCCACACGTCCGAGCCCTCGCCCTCTGGCCGAGCGGCAGGGCGACCCAGGAGACGACGACCGCCGTTCTTCAGCTGGGCAGGATGATAGCCAATGCCATTTGCTGCGCCGCGACCGCGAGCGTAGGCCTAATCCTCGGTATCGAGATATGTGGTGCTAATGCGAAGCTACCGCAGCATTGCATTAACACCACCCTGGACGGGCCAAAGTGTCGGATCAGTCCATTATGGGGCTCCATGCTTTTTTCCCACTTGGGCAGTGGTTTTTTTAACGCCGGACCCCGGACTGATCAGATACGAGGCCGTATCTCGCGAGGAAGGAGAGTAATGCACTGGTGCAGCTCTCAGCTTAGCCGCGATGGGAGCCCTTGCCTTAGAGGGGGGGGGGGGTCGACTAGGGCGCCTAGTACAGACCCAGCTCCTGAGTCACCTAGCTCAGGTTAGAATGGAGCTTTATGCAGGCGATGCGGTTAGGAGATGGAGCGACTAATGTGGTTGTCTTAGCGGGTTCGACTTGGACAGCTAGTACAAGCCCGACTCCTGGTCTACCCGCTAAAGTTAGAATGAAGCCTGGTGCAGACGTTGCGGTCAGGATGTGCACCGACTAATATGCTGAAGTAGAAATAGCAGCGGCGCGCGAGGTCAGGAGTTGAGAGGGGAGAGAATATAATGCGACGAGTGAGAGCTTACTCAGACAGCTTGGGTAGTCGAGCAGAGACTACGCCCCGAGAGCTCAGGGCTGCAGCTTGGGTAGTCGAGCAGAGACTACGCCCCGAGAGCTCAGGCCTGCAGCTTGGGAGTCGAGGCGAGACTACGCTTCAAGAGCACGAGAGGCAAACCTACGACGACAGACAGCTAAGTGCAACTTAGACTGCGCAGTTGTGTTCTGCCGGCTACTCAGTTAGCTGCTCGTATCTTGGGGTGCTGTAGCAACCCGCTTTCGCAATTGCTAGCGACGCGCGCATTTGTTAGTGTATTATACCCGGGCTTCGGGAGTTCGCACAGTTAACTCCGTCGGTCCGGTACGCGCCGCGTAAAGCGCTTGCGCCGGCGAGTAACCACTACTAACAGGCCCACAATAAACTGTTGCTTTCGGCACCCAGCTGTGGCCGCCTGTGTTTTAACCGCACTGCAGCACTGCATCACACAGTCCACCGGTAGAGAATCGGGGGACGAACCTCTACGCGGTTACACGGATAGTGTGCAATTCGACCTGTCGCATTCGGACCTCTCTGAGACCCAAATAAGAGCCCTCACTCAATTGTTGTCGACCTTTTTAGATGTATTCGCGGCCAACAATCTTACCAGGGCCAAATTTAATCTGTCACCAACAGGATCGACACTCGCAACGCAGCACCTATTCACTATAGGCCGTATCCGGTCCTCTAAACGCTGCGACATGAAATTGCCAATCAGATCGAGGAAACCTTGGAAGAAGGAATCATTACGCCCAGTGTTGTTGCCTGGACTTCCTCGGTCATCCTGGTGAAGAAGAATGATAGTACTTCCCGGTTCTGTGTAGACTAAAGGAAGTTGAACTCGGTCATTGTTAGAGACTGCTATCCGCTACTTCGAACCGATCGGATCAGCCAGTTGTTAGGTGGGGCACACTTCTTTAGTACGCTAGATTTAGCATCGAGATATTGACAGGTTACCGTTCACCCTGACGATAGACAGAAGACTGCATTCACCACTTATCAAGGGAAATTCTAATGTTTGAAAATTAGTTTCGGGCAATGTAAGGTGCGGTTTTTGTTTATGTATACCGCAGTCTGTGACAGCACCTACATGTTGTTATCTGCCAGTAGTAGGCTGGGTGGCCCTCCCGGCCACCGGCTAGCCAATCAGAGCGCAGCGTTCCGATACCGCAGACGACAGAAGCAGGCGAACGTCTGCGGCGGGCAGTAGCGCTTCCGCCGGCTGAGTGTGTGGAGGAAATAAACTGGTGGTGTTCCTCGTCGGCTAGAGTGCTGTGCCGCTCGCGACAACAATTTAGACTACACCTAGCACACATTAGCGTGCCATGGACAATTGTCTAGCCAATCTCAACTGGTCCGAATGCCGGGTCTACCTAGAAGACATTATGATATTCTCAAGAACGTTTGAATACCATTGGTCACATCTGTCGATAGTATGGTAGTGCCTATGCTCCAACGGTCTTAAGGTAAGGCCGTCAAACTTCCAGTCGGCGAGGCCAACAGTAGGCTACCTTGAGCATACATTGTCGTCTGCCAGGATGTGACAGACCCTGAGAACCTCACCAAGGTGACGGCATACCCGCCTCCACATTCAGTCGGCACAGAACGTTAGTTACTGGGGTTGGCGTCGTACTACTGTACGCTTATCCCTGCTTTTGCATAAGTGGCTACACCATTGACTAATCTGTTCCGCAAGGCCAAGCGTTTTGAATGGACAGGAGATTGCGAACGACCATTCGCTTTTCTCAGGGACGATCTGAGTAGGGAGCCGGCTCTTCAATTTCCAGATTTTTCAATACCCTTCGTGCTCTGAGCTGACGCAAGCGCGACCTCTTTGGGGACAGTGCTAGGACAATTAGTTGATAACATAGAGCTCCTCGTCGCCTACTACAGCATCGCCTTAAACGATACCGAGCGCCATTATTCGATTGTCGAACGAGAGGGTCTTGCGGTAATGACTGCTGTACGCCACCTCCACGAGTCTCTGTATGGACACAAGTTCGTGGTCGTCACAGATGTTCAACCGTTGGTATAGGTCCTGTGAGGCAACCGCAACTCAAACCGCTTGGCTCGGTGGGGTCTTGAATTACTGTATTACAACACGGAGGTCCGGTGCCGTTGCAGCAAGGCTAATTCCAACGCCGGCGTCCTCTCGAGAGTTCCTACCGAACCAGAGCCCTAAGTAGTAATGCTATTATGGCCGCTGTGGCTGATCCAACCTTCGTCCGCGAGGCTCACATTTTTGATCCGCTGCTGTACTGTTTGCTGGCCACGTTATAGGGCCATGATCGAAGCAGCTGCTCGCCAGAGCATATCCGCAAAGCAAACGCTGATCTGTACAAGTTTTTTATCATGCCGAACGGCTGCATTTACCGAACGGAGCAAGCTCGGCGAAACAGTCAACTAGTTTTACCGGCCCACCTGATGGAATGCGTCTTGGGAGAATGCCATGACGGCCTCTTTGGAGCTCATCTAGGGTGTCTGAAGACGCTTAAACAAATCAGGATAAGTATTTCTGGCCAAGCATGACCGAGGACATCGCTACCTGGGTAAGAACGTGAGTTGCATGCCACACTAGTAAGCCTCCACAGGTGAGGGCTACGGTGCCACTCAGATTTATCCCTGAACATCGACAGTGGCGGAGAGTCGCCATAGACGTCGTGCAGATGCCTGTCTCTAGCTCAGGGAACCGCTATCTGTTAGTGATGACTAACTGTTTCACAGAGTGGCCAGAGGTTCGCCCGGTTTCCGACCAAACGGACTCCACGTGTGCACGCGTGTTTGTTGAGGAGATTGTATACCGGCATGGCGTATCCAAAGCGAATCATTTCAGATCACACTGCTAATTTTCTTTCTCGAATAACGGAACGCATGTGCCGCCTAATCTCTGTTAAGCGGCTCCATACATCCCCGTCTGATCCTCAAACAGACGGTCTGGTTGAGCGTTTTAATCGTACACTTGTAGAGAAGCTCATCATGTACCTGATGACAGACCTGCCGACTGGGATATGTACGTGTCCTACGTACGTTTTGCTTACCACGCAAGCTATAACGATTCGGTTCGGTGCACGTCTTTCTTCATGGAGCACGGGAGGGAGGCACGGCTACCCGTGCACCTTGTCTGCCAATCGACTATCCTTGTGATCCAGTGGAAAATTACGCAATGGCGGTCCATGATAAACTTTAGGTGGCCTTGGAACTGGGCCCGCAATAGTAACCAAGCAGCTCAACCTAAGCAAAAACCGTATTGCGACCGCCTGGCTAGCCAGTCGGCTCTTTGTATCGGGCAGCACGTTTGCTTGAACACCCCTCGATCAAGGAAGGGCAGGTCACTGAAGTTGCAACATCTAAGGCAGGGACCACTACCCATAGTGGGCAAACCTAAAACCAATGATTTTGTTGTAGGTTACGAAAAGCCGATGGTGATGTAGTTCGCATGTTAGTGTGTATGTGTGTTGTTTGCCGGCTCCTCTGATGAGCCTGTGATGTGGCATGGACACAGGTCAGTAACCTGCTGGTGGCCAGATGGTGGATTTGCCATCACAGTCGGCCGGTGCACAGCTTTGGTTCTCCTGTGATGCGGTATTTGGACACAGGCAGGTAACCTGCTGGTGGGGAGATGGTGGACTGTTGAGTGGAGGAGGGGGAGTCGAGAGAGAGTAGGGGCCGAGGGGAGCCGTGCGCTCTGTGGGTCCGTGCGTTGGTAATAAACTGTCGGTTTTGAGCATCGGCTGGCTCCGTGCTGTGCGAACGAACGACAGGTGAGGTCTCAGATGGTTCACATCAAACCGACTTACATGCGCCCAGTTTCACTGTTACTGAGCCCTCGGGTTGGGACATCGCCAGCTGTAGACCTTCACCACAGTCGGACGGCGACAAGTCAGTTATGCCGGAGCCATCTCCACAGACAGATCACCCTACCAGTGCCTCTACACATAGCATAGCTGAAGGCGGAGTGACACATCCGAGCTCTCACCCTCTGGCCGAGCGACTCAGGATACGACGACCACCGTTCCCTAGGTAGGCAACCAGATATCCAATGCCATTGGCTCCGTGGAGACAACAGGCATAATCCTCGATATCGTGATAAGCGGTGCTAATTCAAAGCTATTGCAGCCTTGCATTACCACCGCCCCGAATGGGCCGTAGTGTCGGATCAGTCCATTATGGGGCTTCATGCTTTTTTCTCACTTGGGCCAGTGCTTTTTCAACGCTGGAGCCCGGACTGATCAGATACGAGGCCGTATCTTGCGAGGAAAGAGAGTAATGCACTGGAGCCGCTCTCATGTTAGTCGCGATACTAGCCTTTGCCTTAGTGGGTCCAACTAGGGCACGTAGAGCAACCCGTATCGGGTGGACAAGCCAAGAAGAACTGTGTAAGGAACACATTAGTTTACCGGGAGCTGACGAAGGCATAAGTTTGAAGGCGAAATCTGCTCAGGTTAGAATGGAGCTTGGTCAGACAAAGAACGATCAGGATGTGGACCAACTTCTGTGCTCCATTAGACAAAGAGCTGTCAGGATGTGGAACGACTACCGTACTCCATTAGACAAAGAGTGACGGGATGGCAAGCTGGCGCACGTGCCAGCTAATAAATTACAGGCAGAAGCAAATAGGCCGAGGACGGAGACCGTGAGCTAGGGTTCGACAAAAAAGCAGCTATGCTCAAGGTGAAGAATGCAGAGGGAGTGAGAGTGAGGCAAAGAGAGAGAGAGAGAGAGAGAGAGAGAGAGAGAGAGAGAGAGAGAGAGAGAGAGAGAGAGAGAGAGAGAGAGAGAGGGAGGGAGAGAGAGAAAGAGACAGAGAGAGAGAGAGAGAGAGAGAGAGAGAGAGAGAGAGAGAGGGAGAGAGATACAGAGAGAGAGAGAGAGAGAGAGCAATCTAAATCATTATAGGCAGAAGCGAATCGGCCAAGGACGGACACCATGGGCTAGGATTCGTCAAAAAAACAGCTATGCTCAAAAGGGCAGAGACAGAGAGAGAGAGAGAGAGAGAGAGAGAGAGAAAGTGAGCGAGAGATGCATAAAGCGCTTTCGCTGGCGCCTAACCACTATCAGGCCCATAATAAACTTGTTACTTTCGGAACACAGTTGTGGCCACTTGTATTTTGACCGTGCTGGGGCTCTGCACTACACCTTCCACTGGTACAGCCTAGGGACGAGCAACTATCCGGTTACAATTTTACGGAATCAGTGTTCTGGGATTTACATTACTGCAAAATTTTCATATACTTATAAACGATTCCCACTGCAGCAGTACCTCTTACTGTTGATCATACAAATTGATACATTTAGATCGCAGAAACGGTCGTTGTATTCAAGATTTTAGAAACTGCTTGACATGTATTACTTTGATTGTATGACCGGTCGTACATCCGACTGAAACGATAGCTGCTATCTTTTTTACAGAATAAGTTGATTGCAAACTTGACTTCAAAATTTATAAGGCATTTGAACTCGCCGGAATGCGACTGACGGACTGGCTCTGACCTCCGGGAGCTGATTGTACGCGAGTAGTCAGCTGTGCAAGCAAAAACAAGCTTTGTTTCTGTCAAAACCCGAAGCTGGCTACCCATATTTAAACGTATTAAAATAATTCGCAGCTACCGGTTTCGTGAGAAGATTGTTACTCATAAAGGCTGGTTGGCAGCTAGCTCCTTCAGCTTCAGTATTGAAACTTCCTGAAAGCTCCTAGTTCAACGAGACAGCACATGATGGCAGGTCAGCAGTTTGCACAAATGGGTTGATTGCATTAAAAGGTACTAAGGTGCTTTTACGATGCCATCTGCACAGCAGGACTCGATTTTCATAAAACATGGAAGCACCCCTCCAAATAAATACTGATTGCTTAAGTATCAAAATAAACGCAAAGCACTGCCGTCTCGCAGGCGTCTACGTTTAATTGTCATTACCACGACCAGCACCACCTATCGAGTTCTATTCCCTGCTCAGGGTGTTGCTCTAGTCCCAGCTGCAATGAAACGACAAATGTCCCAGAAATATCTTGCTGAAGACTGTGTATTTGATGTTAGTCATTCTTTGTTAAAGCTATCATCTCTGTCTCGTTAGACAACAAACTTCATAGCCGATTAATTTTTTCTAATGGATTTTTCTGTAAGCTTATATTACAGGAATAAATTGGTGAAGTCCTCAGTCAGACACAGAGGTGTGGTGACAAAAGGAGACGAAGTCCAGCCCAGGTGGAGCAACGTCACTGCAATGCCGATCAACAATCAGCTACGACAGATCACAGAGCACTGCCTTTGTTGTGGTACGCAAACAGCACATTCAAAGTAAAATAAAAAGCCCGTTTTCCAGAGCCATCGAAGGAGATCAACTTGATCGCTCGTGAGGTAGGCCTACAAATAAATCGACACAAAACGATTTGGCCTAAATATAAGCACAAACGGAAAACCAATCGAAAACCCAGTGGGCAACTGTTGACAATCAAGGTAACCATTTTGTTTCAACGTCAGCAACTGGATAGAGAGAGAGAGAGTGAGAGAGAGAGAGAGAGAGAGAGAGAGAGAGAGAGACTATACCCAAGTGCTCCATGTAGCACGATGTATCTCTATGAATTACCTACTCTTCTTGCAACTGCTATGCATGCTACGATCACTAATCGGGTCACTTGTTGGTTTCACGACTACATCGAGTGCCAAAATATAATGCTGCCATTTTTAGGTGCGCAAAATTTCTATATCACTATTTACATCATTAACATTTAAAAAAAGAAAGCAATATACACAATGTTATATCTCAACAAGTCTGCGAAAACCGTAAAATAAACCGGTGGTAACATACTAGTTACATTAATCAGAACACGATGACCACAAGTAAGAAATTCCAGTAAATGTGAAAATTATAATCGCCAATTTACCTGTGAAACTTCAACAGCTGCTCTAGGCGGGACTTGATTCTGTGGGTCAAGCTGGTTTTGGAAATCCATTCTGCGACATATTTCCATTAGTCTCGACCACACCTGCAGTCAGATAGTACGCAATTAAAACAAATGCAGAGCAACAAAGAATTATGTTGCAACGTCTGGCTAAAAGAGGAGCAAGGCACAATCGGCTGCAGTACGATTTTTCCAGTGCCACGTATACTACCAGAATTTAATATAGTAAGGTAACATAGGCTCCATTAAATGTCTGCAAAATGGAAACCTTTAATCAGCTTTGCTTTACAACAACTACTACTGCCACCTAATACATCATAGCTGTAGTAAAAAATCATTTAATGAACTAATCTTCAACTTCAACTAAGTATAGCCAATCAGTGCAGAGGTATTGGTCGTAAGATCATAACGTGCAATGTAGGAAACGAACTTCTTAATGCACACACATACGTGCGTAAAAATGCATGAGCGTGCGTCTACACATGGGCCATGAATGTGCTTACACACGTGGACCATGCACAACGTAAAAAGATATGCCGACGATTCTGAACTGAATCATCCAGTAACTGCTATGCCACTAACTTGCATTATAACGGCAGGTACGGTGCATGATTTATAACATACAGCTTGCTAGCAACACGATTGCAAGGCAGTACAGACCTCACCATACTCCTCGGACATTTCATCAAGTGGCTCGGTTGGCCAATCAGCGTCAGTTTCATTTTCTTCCATCTCCTCTTCCAGCTGCTCCAAGAACAAAATCTGGTCGCGTATTGCTTGCTGTAGCTCGGGGTCTTCAAGCGGCCTAACAGCATCATCTGCCTCCCACATCATAAACTGGGACATCAAGGGAGCCATGTGCCACATCTATAGAGACAGACCAAACATTGCAGCAGAACACGAGATTGGAATGCACGCTCGCTCACACACAAACACACCAGATGAAGGTCAAACAACCAGAAATTGTACAAGATGGCAGGTCACCTGATTCTAAAAAGGTCCTACTACCGAAACTAGGCTGCTACCCCTGGACATGCAGCTATACAGAGTAAGGTAACTCCGGCAGCAGCTGCTGCTGACTCACTTCCAGATTGGTTTTCTCTTGTGGTATCGAGTCGTTGTCCACATAAGCCATAATGTCATCGACCGTAATCTATTGGCAAATGAAGTCGCCCATGTCAGTAGAATCTCGATCCCACAGTAAAGAACTTGGCATGATGGCAAAAACTACACGCCGCCCCTTATGAGGTAGCCATGCAAGAAAGAGCAACGAGGATTCGCTCGATATAGGACAGGGATTACCCAGTCTTCTTTCATGGCAGTGCGGCAGATCTTAAGCGATCAAATGTCTGGTCGAGTGATGCAGGCAAAGTAGCTGCAGTCGGACTTTAATGAGGAATGCCAAGAGAGAGCCCCAGTTAGAGTAGCACTGCATATACGGAACCAGAACACCAATGCAGTCGGCCAGCCCAAGCTCAGCAATGCAAATTGTAGTAAAACTAGCTGATTTAACAGTCTCATTTGTATGGAGACATAAGAACAGAAAACATGATCACTACCGATCGCAATTGGCAATAAAGAATTGCCTACCAAAAGACTCGAACCAACGTCCTCGGTAATAAAGAGCAGAAATCATTACCTCCTGGCCTATCTTAGAGCTGAGTGTCACCCTCAGCTGTTAGGGAAATCAACACACTCATAAACGTAGCTCGGAAGGATTGGGTTTGTAGGAACAACTGGCTAGCCACACTCTCTTGCTAGCTATGAAGCCAATTCCTCTCTAGGTCAGTTATGTTAAAATCATACCAGTCTTGTTGTAGCAGACAAAGACCACACATCTCAGCCTGCCGGTTGGCCTCACCGAACCTAGTCTCCAAGTCTCTCTCGCACGTTGGTGGAATAAAGTCGTACCCTGACTACGCCTTCTTAACATCCACTAACGTATTCACACAACAACAGGATTCTGGGTTGGATTGGTAATAAACGGCATTCACGTTGCATTGCTATTCAACCGACATTGCTAACAAAACACAATTCCTAGTGGTCTAAAAAGCCACAATATCATCGGTCAACAGCTGGCACCTTAAAGAATGTTCTCATGTGGCTGCTGCCTTGCCAATGACCTGAAGTACCACATGGGAGCTGCAAGCAGCATTGGCCGGCCCAGAAGGCAGGTTTCTCCTAACCCAAAGCGTAATAGTACCACTGTCACAGGATAACAAAGCTGCCTTCTCATGAAGTCCTGAATAAGGAGCAATAACTACTGGGCCATCTAGAGGCAGCTTTAATCGCTTTCGCTACTTAAAACCAGTCACTGAGGGGTGATGAATCTCTCCTGACAGCAGGAAAGGCCAACTGTACGGCCGTTGGGATTCAGTAGGACACCGGTCGATCTGATTCGCAGACTGAGATCGGTTGAAGAACACAGAATGCTGTGGTGGATCTGCACAGGCCACACTGGGCTGCTTTTATCAGTAGGCAGCTCCTGGAGGTCCCTATAGACTTGGGCTGCTGGCAAACATAGCAACATTCAGTGGCAAGGGAAGCTTGTTTACGATGCTTCAGCAGTACTCATCGCTCATCATGTTGAAAGCGATACATTTTAAACAATATTCTATAACTCGGAGCACCGCAACTAAACAAGCCAATTAAGCAATCGCTTCAGCTACCTATGACTGAAGTACTCAGATTCCAAGCCATTTTTCTGAGGCTTTACCCGAACTATTCTTCTAGTCATAACCAGCAATCCAGAACCACCTTGTACCCGCCGCATGTGATCCTAATCCTTCCTCAAATCACTGACATGCTATAATTTGCTATGATTTGCTATGAAGTTCCACAGCAGCCAAAATGTCGGCGAGTGCTTTCTCGGGTGTGGTGCTACTGTACGTTAAGGGAAGCAAAAATCTGTCAATCAAGCCCCGTAAACCAAAAACGATATAAGATGAATCCAAACCAATAAAGTCACCAATAGACTTCACAAATAATCACATCACTAAATGCATAGCAAAAGTAGATAACTCACGGACAAAAGGCACGAGGCAGGTACTCTTGCCGGCGCGGCTCGACTTTGGATGGGGGACCGACTGTAATGCATAGAGCTTTAATAACCTATTTCAACAGAATTTTAAAATATCAATTTTGTTAAAGAAAAACAAAAAATAATTTCATAGAAAATTAACTGCAAGTAAGTGAACTTCGACCTAGAGGGTTTTATGAGCCATATTCGGCAACGGCCTTGACATTAACGACCACAACGTAACAGCCTTGGATATCACTCGGTGAAACAGTGAAATTCTGTCAATCCATTCAACATTCTGGTTGCGGCCAATTTATTCTGGTCTCAAATCACACAGCGATCTGTCAGAGTGTCAAGAACGATGCAGCAGCAATGTATAATCGATAGTTTGAAGCAGGGAACCTCCCAAGTGAGCCCCGGCGAAAGTTCGAAGACAAAAATGAAAAAACACCACTCGTTACAGCCCATGCTCTGCCGGTGTGGATAGTGATGCATGATGACGATAGTCGGACGTTTGCTTCTTCTAACTGCAATGGCAAGCTTCATGACTAACCAAATGACACTGTGTAGGGGTTTGGACGAAAGATAAAGATGAATGATGCCCTCACAAGCGGTTCGTAGTGCTGACAAAGACGGCTGTATTGTGTAATACACATGCAAACTCTGAAGAACCAGCGTACATTCTGATGTAGAAGCCGTCGTGGCTGCTGCTGTCTGACTCAGTCACGCCGCCAGAGACATGCGACGAAAACAAGCATGGAGAAGTATTCGTGAACAGGAGCTTCAACCGCATTCGAGGCTAACGTGAAGCCGTGCACGGTTAGATGAAATTAAATTGTGACGTGCAATCGAAGCTTAATTCTAATAATATAAGGGACATTCAATTCGGTCTCGAGAATGAGACCTGACCACTGAATGTCCGAAAGGTCTTTATGTCCGGTCCACATAGTCAATTCCACGACCAGACACCGTGCTCGATTCCTTCCCGATGATTAACAATTGCTAACACTTTTACAGCTGTCGAATCTATATCCAATCGGCTTCTTTTTCTCTGTTGTGTTAACAACCACTAATTTGGTGGAGGTAGCCTGTCGGAAAATGTCACTGAGCCTCTAAAGTTGGTGCTTGGCTGGGCTGCCAAAGAAAGCTATTAGGCCACTGCAGCAGACTATGATTATGGCTGAAAGTCTAGTCTTCAAGTCCGAGCGGTTTGAGCACTTGTCTGCTTACCTAACAGAGCTAGGATGGATGCCGGTTGAGCAACGAATACAGCTCAAAGTTCTTACACTGACCCACAGGACCCGCCACGGCTGGGCTCCTTCGTACCTAGCTAAAATGCTGCATCAGTTACAGCCTGTTCGCGCCCTCAGGTCATGTGTTAACAATTCATTATCTGTTCTATTCCTGTACTTAAAGACCCTTGGCGACAGAAGCATTAGCTCTGCTGGTCCTAGACTGTTGAACTTGCTTCTACAATTTTTACACAACGTAAACCGCTATCCCGCTGGCTACTATGGCTTATCCTTTTCAGCGGTCCTGAGCTCCTACTTCCGTACTACTCACTACCGCAACACCTCTCCTGAATCTGCTATACTTCCCACTATTTCTTCGTTGGGTTAGACCAAGTCTGTTGGCTACCGAATGCCTACCGAATGCCCCTTAGGCTGTGAGTTGCTAGACAAAACTCTCCTGCGTAACACCCACATGGTCTTTAGGAATGAGTGGAGTTACAGACGGAGATACGTAATGCGAGGCACACAAATAATTAATTACGTCCAAATTTAGACTCTCAAGGCCCACCCTGGCTCTACTCCCGTGTACTTGGCTGAACTTTTACAACAGCTTCGGCACCTTTAGTGCTGTAACTACAGCAAATCAAAAGATTCCGAACAACCTTACGCGATTGCTATGGAGGCCTAGGTTCAAGGGGTTTGTATCTAAGACCTTTCGATCGTATTGATTTTTGGCAGATAATTTTATCCTGCTTCAATTCCGCCAAATCGTTTACAGAGTAACTACCTTGCTGCTTTACTTCTCTTTTTACTTATTCTGTAAATAGTAAAATCTTGATGTCTGCATTGCAGCCAAGGAGAGCTGAATATCTACGAAGGCGTTTCAAAACTCCCTGGAAGAGAATCAACACCAAAGGATGACTGGCATGTATGGCATACAGCAATTAAGCTCAAACTACAATTACGATTATTGCAGCACACTGAAGCAAACTTGAAAGCACTCATGACCAACCGTTTTGGCTTGCAACGCTTGTACCATGCCCTAAATCATGCACGGTCGAAACACAAAGCAAACGGGAGCAAAATAAGAGACAATTTCACTGGTGACTTCAATTATTATTTCTATATTTGAAGTCTATAACCTTGCTTCTATGCAGTTATCTGTGACCATGGCTACTCTATGGATGCAAAAACCACGTAGACATTTATAATGCCCTCGAAAAGTCCCGAATAAACCCCTTTAGTTTCACCACAACATGCATTTTATTTTTATTTGTGCTTTGCGTGAGTGTTAAAATTACGGGAAACACACAGAGAATATGCACAGCACAGACAGACACAGCATACACACTCACAACTAACAAACACACAATATACAGAGGTATTGCAGAGCCACGGGTTGTAGTATTAATTGCTAGCTCATACTCAGACTGGGTGAGGCTTTGGCTATTAAATACCTTGTTACTTACAGAAGGTAGGGAAGACCATTGGCATTTTTAATCCAGCCCATTTCTCGCGAACCCATGCCAAAAGAGTAGTCCTCTGCAGAAATGACCGAACTTCCTTTGCAAGAATGGTTAAGTGTGTAGAAACAGATTTAGTTCTCTAAAAGTATTATATCTATTGAATTATTATTGTAAATAATTATAAGATTATTGTCAAATGCCTGCTTTCTGGAATAGCTGGCTTATTGTTTTACCCCTCCTCCCAACTACAGCTAAGTCACAACCGATGAAAATTGCTCGGTGCCTCACATAGCCAGCAAAGCAAATGTCTTCGCGTCGAGCTACACCACAGATTTCCACATAGCTGCTGCGTGCAAACACTTTCCGCTGTTTAGCTAGAGATAGCGGTGCATCGCGAAGCAGTACTCAGTGGCCAGACAACATCTAGCATCACTGCAGTTGGCCAGTGCTGGAAACAAACATCTACAGCCTGTATAGGGCACTCCAAACGTCCTACACACGGCTAGGGTTTCAACACAATTGCTAAACCAAAAAGCCAGCTCTTGTCGAACCAAAGCGTAAGAGAAGCATAATCTACGTCTTCAGATAGGAGCAGTATGCGACTACTGGGCTTCTAAAGGCTTTAAAAACCAAGATGTGACTGCCCAGAGAACGGTCTCAAGGCTAAGGCTTGCAACGGTGCGTCACAGCGAATCCCTCTGTTCACAGAGGCTCCAGCAGTGACTTTCTTGTCTCTCACAGTGCCGAAACTCAGCATTATTAGCTGCCACCGGCCCATTATCAGCGAGACAGCTTAGAGCAGCTATTTCGGTGCATTTTAAGTCGGTGATATTTAGCCACAACAGTAGCTGCCCATAAGCAACCCCTAAGCAGTTGCATTTGATTTCACCAGACGCCGATTGCTTAAAAACCTTGAACAGTCGGCTCCTGAGAAGTTTCGGCCGTCTGGTTTTGTACAAAACCTCTTGGCCTTTGTTTCAGGGACTTAAACCTTTTCGTTCAATTTCAGTTCGAAGTTTCTAGTACAAGGACCATGCCTGGATTTCAGGCCGATGGTGCAACTTCTCGACCTTTGGTGGCTTGGCGTTAGGTTGAGACTTTCAATTTGATGCTGAAACTTGGCTAGTGACAATTAGTAAGCAACTAATAGTTGGTTACTGTTGTCGTACACCTTAAATATTCTAGCTAATTAACAGTTCAATCTTAGACATTCGTCAAAACCTAGTGTCCCTCGACGTATAATACACAAGCCGAACCCCAGCTACCATATTTTGATTAGTGAAATTCGCAGTATTTTCCAATTGATTTTTAGAAAAATAACCTTGCAAGTTATATACTGCCTGCACAATAGGGTCGAAATTAAAAGAAATACTCATAACCAAACATTCAGATGGCTCGACTTGACCATATGGAATAACTAGTACTTGTAAATTTGTCATTGACCATTCTATTATTTTTCCTATTTTTGACGTACGTATTTTATTGTGTTATTTGTCTGACTAGAAATTCAAAATCAGATATTCACTTCAGCCAACAACATCTGACCAAAATACAATTTTCATGCACTGACATTGACACTGTGGAAGAAGACTATTAAGATGTTGGCAGTGACAATTTTCCTGCTAACTGAGACGATAGAAACAAACTGATGTTAATGAAAACTGATTTATGAATTTCGTTGTAATTTTTTCAATGAAGCTTTTTTGTATAAGCTTGTGTCCATAAACTGTGCCCTTAATTTTTCGACGATTGTAGTAGGGTCGCATTATATTATAATGACGTGAAAATGCAGGAGTATTAACCAACTTACACAAAGATTTTTCACAACATTTGGTTTAGCATTTACATGACAAGATGTCTGAAATAATAGTCTCAATTACACATTGAACTCAAAAATAGTAATTCACTATCGCTGCAATACAAGCGGCAGTAATGGCAACACATGCAAGAGCATTTCATGATGGCATGATGATCTTATGAAAAGTCGACGAAAAATTCGACTGATGAAACGCCGACGTGGACCGTTAATTAGCTTGTAACGAGCCGTGTAATTAGCTTCCAGAGATCACAGCTTGAAGTGAACAGCGATTTACTTACCTATTAACCAAACTGTTTGCGATCGGCCCTTTTCGGAAATCGAAAAAGATATATCGCAAGACCATTTACGGTAATCCTTTACGATGGGAAAACGGTAATCAGCACACAACGAGAGTGCCTTAGCAGGTGAGCTCGTCTCCAAAAGGCCTCCTGCTGACCTAAGATTGGTGGAAAGGAAACACGATCGGATATTTTAAAAACCGGCTCAATTACTGAGCCGTACCGGCTCAGTAATTAAGCCGGTTCCTTTCACGACCTGGGCCCTGAGCTCATGGGTTAGCTTCCTTTGGTTGTAAATTCTTTTTTCGCGATTGCAAGCGTTGGTGAAAGCCGTAAAGGCTCGCCTGTCGCTGTACAAAAAGAGGCAGTTCAATCAGCTAGCATTTTTTTGTTTTTGTTTAGTTACCATAGATGGTGCACTAGATAAAGTTAAATCTTTTACTACCACTTTCCCGAGGTCGTGGGTTGGTTTCCACTGGATCAGGTAGGTTTTTCGGTGCGCCGTGATGGCATGCTAGGAAAGACAGTTGCTTCCACGACCTTGAAGCCGAGGTTCTGGGTTACATTCCTGTCGTGAGCGAGCCTTAATCATAAGAGCAAGCCGTAGTGAAAGCTGTAAAAGCTCATCGTCGCAATACAAAAAGAGGCTGTTTATAACCTCTCAGAATTTTTTTCTTGACACGTGAGTGCTTACTAAAAATGTCGTTCGTTTTCGGGTGAGGTCGTGGGTTTCTTTCCTGCGGTGGGCGATCATTTGTTGCACCTGCATGCAGTGCTAAAAGTCGTAAAGACGCTGCTGGAGCTATAGAAAAAGAGCCTGTTCAAACAGCTAGGATTATCTTTAACCGTACTTGCATGCTGACCCTGTGCTTGTCACTTCTAATTAATCTATTAATGTTATTTACCAAGTATGATCCCAGTCGTCATTCGATCATGTTTCCTTTAAAGCGAATGTACAGAGCCTTGAAGGAGAGTACATTCTTTGAGGGTTCTTAATTAATTGTATTATTATTATTGTCGTAAATTGTTAAGTTGGTTTTCTCACTTTTCACTTTAATCAAGTTCGCTGCAATAAACGTGCGAATGTCATCATTACATGCAGCAGATGAGCTAAGATAATTCGACGTGCTACAGAGCTGGGAATGAACAATGCATTTGGTCACATAACGATAGAGCCTTAACCGGCAAGCAGATTCTCAACAGCCTTCCTGCTTACCTCAGATTGGTGGATAAGAAACACGATCGGATATTTGAGAACCGTCCATGTGGTAACTGGAAAGCTTGCAGTAGGTTTCGAATAAGCGCGCCGTGACGGCTCAGTAATTAAGCCGGTTCCTTTAACGACCTTGGCCCGGAAATCATGGGGTCGAATCCTTTGGTAGGAAATCCTTTTTCACCACTGCAAGCGTTGGCGAAAGCTGCAAAGGCTCTCCTGTCGCTATACAAAGAGAGGCTGTGTAATGAGCTAGCATTCATTTCTGTTTTTTCCGTTTGGTTAGCCTGAATGGTGCACTAGGTAAAGCCAATGCTTTTACGAAAGCTTTCTTGAGGTCATTGGTTCGTTTCCCATGGTGGGCGATTGTTTATCGCCACCTTAAGCTGTGATGAAAGCAGTACACTTCCTTTTGTCGCCATTAAAGAGAGGCTTCTCAATTATGTAGATCTTTTCTGGTGATCCGTGAGGGCGCGCTAGGAAAAATAGTTGCTTACACGACCTCCGTCCCGAGTTTGTAGGCTAGATTCCTGCCCTTGGCAAGCCTGTATCACCACTGCAAGCGGTGGTGGAAGCCGTAAACGCTCGTCAGTCGCAATAAAAAAAGAGGCTGTTTTAATTCAGCTGGGATTGTTTTTAATGGTGAGCCGTGAGTGCTTACTCGGAAAGGTAGATGCTTTCACGAGCTCGTTCCTGAGGTCGTGGGTTCCTTACCTGTGGTTGGCGATCCTTTATTGCATCTGCATGCTGTGCTAAAAGCCGTAAAGACCACCTATCGCTATACAAAAATAGTCTGTTTAATCGGCTAGGATTTTCTTTAACCATTCTTGTGTGCTGACCTTGTGCTTGTCATAGCTAACAGACTTGCTAATGTTATTGACCAAGCATGATCCCAGTCGCCATTCGCTAATGTTTCCTTTAAAGCGACTGCACTGAGCATAGAAGAAGTTTAAGTTCGTCAAGGAAGATTTATAAATTGTATTCATATTAGTATTATTAACTAGTTAGCTGGTTTTCTTATCGTTTACTCTAATTAAGTTTGCCGCATTAAATGCGGGAATGTCATCAATACAAACAACAAATGAGCTGAGATAATTCGATGTGCTGCAAAGCTGGAAATGACCATTGCAGTCGGTTACACTGCAAGAGAGCCTTAGCAGGCAACCCGATTCCCACTAGGTCTCCTGCTGACCTGAGATGGTTGGAAAGGAAACACGATCGTTTATTTGAGACCGTCTGTTTGGTAGCTGGAAAGCTTGCAGCAGGTTTCAAAAAAGCGAGCCGTAACGGCTCAGTAATTAAGCCGGTTTCTCATACGACCTCTGCCCCGTGGTCATGGATTCGATTCCTGTGATGGGAATTGCTTGTACACCACTGCAAGCATTGGTGAAATCCTTCCGTCGCTAAACAAAAAGAGGCTGTTCAATAATCTAGAATTCGGTTTCTGTTTTTGTTTGGTGACCCTATATGATGTATTAGAAATAAGTAAACCATTTACGACCACTTTCCTGAGGTCGTGGGTTTGTTTCCTATAGTGGATGATCGTTTGTCGCTACTGCAACAGGTGGTGAAAATAGTAAACGCTCTTTTGTCGCTATTATAAAGAAGCTTTACCATCGGGTAGATTCTTTTTTGTGAGCCGTGATGGCGCGATAGGAAAGAAGGTTGCTTCTACGACCTTGGAGCCAAGGTCCTGGGTCAGATTCCTGTTGTGGGCGAGCCTGAATCACCCCTGCGAGCAGTAGTGAAAGCCGTAAAAGCTCTTCTGTCGCTTTAAAAAAGAGGCTGTTTTTAATCTCTTAAGATCTTTTTTCTTGAGCCGTGAGTGCTTACTAGGAAAGGCGTTTGCTTCCACGAGCTCGTTCCTGAGATCGTGGGTTCCATTCATGCGGTAGGCGATTCTTTATTGCATCTGCATGCGGCCATTTGATCATATTTTCTTTATGGCAACTGCACAGACTGCATTAGCATGCAACGCCTGCAACGCACTGCAGGGTGCAGGGCGTTCCTGCCACTGAGAGCTAAGTCTTTGAGGTCTATTAAATATAACTCGAGCTCAAGAGATCTAGTTATGCCCTGACGCCAAGCTGGTTTGGTCCAGCGGTTAAAGTGGTCACCCCCGACCGAAGTCTGGCTGAGATAGTTGGCTCAGGCCCGGAAACATAAGTGAAGCGCCAGAATAGAGATTAAGTGCTCTTAAGGTGCTATACAAATAAATTGAATTTTTTTTAACACGCAGCACTAATAGCAGAGCAGAAGCCGAGCAAGGGTGGCCTAAGGCGGGGCTGGCGCAGCCTGCTATAAACACTGAATGCTAAACCCTAAACAGCCAATAAGACAAATTAAATACACTAAGCACTCGAAAATAAACCCTAACTCACTCAACCATATACCGGGGTAAATGTCCTACACTAGGGGTGTGTAATTTCAGGGGAAAATATCCAGTGGAAACGTTGTGGTGGAAAAATTTCGTACCCCTAGTTCGATATACTTCCTAACTCAATGCAAACTGTAAGTTCCGCCAAATTTAAAACTACTTTGGGCCATTTAAGCTTTATTTGAGAGGCCAGTCATACGTCGAGATTTGTGTGAAACATCATGGTACACAGTCCAAAATAGTGACACCCGTGCTGTAAAGTATTGCATCAAAGTCGACAACCGCATAAAGTCACAGAACTAAGTGAGTATATACACAGTGTTCCATGGTCACTCAAAGCTTAAGCGATTTGTTTGCCTACCGACTTCATTTCTTGCAAGTGATGTAAAGTGAGTAGCACGGCTGAGCCAGGATACAAATTGAGGTAGTGAGATATATGGTGCAAGAGTCTTAGAACGGTTGGACAGAAAGTGCCACAGTCGGCGGCAGCACAGTAGAAGAAAATAATTGCTAGCTGATTTAACAGCCTCTTTTTGTATAGCGACAGAAGAGCCTGTACGGCTGTCACCACCGCTTGCAGTGGCGATCAAGGATCGCCCACCACAGTATTCGAACCCACGACCTCCGGGCCGAGGTCGTGAAAAGCAATCACCTTAATTAGTGAGCCATTACGGCTCACCGATGGCGTTACTTAAGTATTTTGGAAGTGAGCACCGCAGTGTGGGAGCAGAGAGAATAAGTATAATATTACTAATAATAATGCACTTGATAAAATGCCGTCAGAGAACTCAATCTCTGTCTAGGTGCTTTACATTTGCTGCACAGGGATATGCTATTGAATGGTGATTCATATCACCATTCAATAAATAAACAAAATAAATAACATGGTTAAGGGTGACATGCACAGGGTCAGCATGCAAATGTGCTTAGTAGCCGCATGTACAGTGTCAGCACTCATAAGCACATGAAGGACGAATCACAGTGACCCACTAAACGCTGACCTAAATAGGTGTGTTTTTAAGTTCTTTTTAAATGTGTTCAGGTCAGGGGATGTTCTGACGCAGGTCGGGAGGGAGTTCCACGATTTGGGAGCATACGAACTTAATCGACGGTCTCCAAAGGATTTGAGGTATGTACGAGGTATTTGAAGACTGTTGGATTCCGAAAAGCGGATAGTACGATTCGTAGCCTAGTGGTGGAGTATGTCAGAGATATAGGCTGGAGCTTTCATCGCTAATGTTTTAGGTATTTTATCACGTTGTAAAGTTTTTCCTGAAGCAGAGGTCAACGCAGAGTTCTCCAGAGGAAATTCCAATAACGGGTTGAAGCTGGCTTAATGCATGGGTAACCGTTAGCCAGAAAGCGAAGGAGTAAGGAAGTGACGACATCTCACTGGGGCAGAACGATTAAACTTACATCCGAGATTTTGCACACGAATAAAGCAATTCTCTGTCCGTAGCCCGACTCAGCCTCTAAGAAAAAGTGGGTATAGTGCTCACGAGTTTTCGATTGCACAATCCAAGTACGAATGGCTTTCTGTGTGCACACGGTTGCAGATTATCTCACGTAGGTAAGAGAAAGTGACCTGTATGGCTTAGGTACGACGGAAGTCGAGCACGTGATTCAAGTGCGAAAGCCATAGCAATCTTGGCACTAAGCCTTCTTCATCGGGACCCTCCCCTCTTTGCTACCCAGTTGATTATTTCGAGTCCAGCAGTGAACGATCCGCTATTACTTAAAGCATAAGACGAGTGTTGCTTGTAAGGCTAATCTACTGCTAAACCAACGAGGCTAGTGATTTCACCTTACCTACGAAGCGACAGTATTTAAATAAAAAAAATAAAGAAACGTTCCGAGCGAGGTCGTTTTATTGAGCTGCTTGAATAAAGTTGAGTTCATCTAGTTGCAACTGCCTCTGAAAATAATCACATAAAATGTGCATAGATCCACCAGGTTGCATAGCAATAGAAGCAGGTGTTATGGGCAAAACAGTCTGGCTAACTGCAAAGCTTTTTCATGTGGAAAATGAAATCATCCTATCTAGCCCAAGGTCTCCCTAAAAGGTGTGCTATCGTAACAGGTTCTGATATACTCACATCAACTACTGACTGCTAGCTCGGCATGAACCATCTTATGTCCACAATCAGTGGCAGTATCCTTAAAAGCAGAACTAGTTGTGGTGAACAGAAAGACGACTGTTCATGAGCCATGCGAGTTGGTAGCAGGTACTCAGTAGGTGCAAACCCGATATATAACAGACACATTCACTGCCTTTCTATCTCATTAAGCATGTCCTGCTTGCGTTTTGGAATCTCCACCTGCATGAGAGCTTAGGATATTCTTTCTTTACAGCTGCCATAGCTTGGTTGCCAAGAGTCTCACCTCATTGGGAAGCTTACCTGCAATTTTTTCTGTACAATGTCTACTTTCCCTGACTCTTAGTTGATGGCTGGATTTAAATTGATGCATTCGATACTATTTAGAATCGCATTTCTGTAAGCTTCTAACTGAAAATCTTCCGGCTGCAATTTTTGTTCTCGTTAGTTTCACTGAATCAATATTCTGGGATTACAATTACAGCAGAATCTTCATACACTATAATACGATTCCCACACCAGCAATGCCTGTTCTCAATTAGATCTCAGAAACGGTCTTTATAAAAAAGAAACTACTTCTCAAGCATCAGTTTGATTGTTTAACAGATCACACTGAAACGATAATTGCTATCGTTTTCACGGCGTAAATTTATTGGGCTTTATATAAACATTTATTTAGCATTTACACTCGCAGGAGTGCAACCGAAGGACTTCAGAGCACTGATAGTACATGAGCTTTGCAAGCGAAGAGCAGACTTGTTGGCTCAAATTAATAAGCTTTCGATAAACCTTTTAGCGTTTTAAAATAATTCGTAGCTACACGTTTTGCGAGAATATTATTACTTTTGAAGGCTCGCTGCCAGCTGGCCCCTTCAGCTCCAGTATTTGAAATTCCTGCAGGCTCCTAGCTTACCGAGACAGCACAGCATGACAGGTTGGCAGTTTCCACAAATCAGCTGCCTGAATTGAAAAGCATCAAGCTGCTTGCTCAAAGCTAGCTGCACAGCAGGACTCTAGTCCCATCACAAATGTCAAGTAATTTATGTAATCAGCACTGCAGAGGGCGATTCCTCTGGCCTAGGCTGCAACGGAATGACAAATCTCCTCTGTATTTTAGATATAGGTTGTGGAGAAGGCGAGTTTGCGGTTAGTCGTGCTTTGTTAAAGCTTTCATCTCTGTACCGTTTCACTACCAAGGTAAACGTTGATAAATGTTTTTTATGGATTTTCTTGTACGATGTTTCATAGGAATCCAGGGGTAAAGTCATCAGTTAGGCACAAATGTGTGGTGTCATATGGTGACGAATTCCAGCCAATGGTGTTGCAACGTCACTGTAACTGCAATCGACATGCAGCAGCGAGAAATCTCAGAGCACTGCCTTTATTGTGGTACAAGAACAGCATAATCAAAGTACAATAAAAAGCCAGTTTTCCAGAGCCATCGTGATCGCTCGTGCACTAGGCCTAAAAAGAAATCGACACGGAACGATTAGGCTTGGACGTCAAAATCATGCTCAAAGAGGTAATCATTATGTTTCAACATCAGCAAACGGAAGAGAGGGAGGGAGAGAGAAAGAGAGAGAGAGAGAGAGAGAGAGAGAGAGAGAGAGAGAGAGAGAGAGAGAGAGAGAGAGAGAGAGATAGCATGTCTAGGATAAGAGCACACAGGTGGTGAAGTAATATCTAAACCAAACCATCCAAACAAAGTCTGTTTATAACAGGCAAAGCCAGGAATAAGCATAGAGGCAGCTATTCGTAGGACAGTTCGACTGGCAAGCCAGAATGGGCAATTACCGTCTTCAGGCTTAAGGAGTAACTACATTGAGGTTATTGCAATGATTTCTATATGCCTTTATGCTTGGCAATGTCATAGCTGTACCCTGGTTCGTTCAATCAATGAACACACCTGCCATAGAGTTGAAGCACCAATTTCCTGATAAGTAACATCTAAACAATGGAACTTAGGATATGGATGCCACATCCGTGTTGGCCCAAGCGTTTGTCACATCCAGTCCTGACTTCTGTATCTCACTATGTCCTCAACCAACTTTGTGCCTTCACAACAACATGCTCACAGCCAGTGAACAAATCTAAAGGTTAGATTGCCATGACAGTTGCTATTCCCTAATCACACATTTTCCCGTCAACCCGCACTGGCTTCTCGTCAAGCAGCTCATGGATCTTAGAATTCGGTCGCACACTTCAAGGTTCCTTCATTCTCATGCTCCAACCGAGCTACTTAGACATCAGCCTAGGCATCTTATCACATGCTCTAGAGTCAAAATCTCTACCAAATCTCAAATATAGTGGATAAAGTGCCTGCAGTTTGTATGCTCCCAGAACCTATTCCCATATAACCTATATAGAACCTTTATCCCAGAACCTATATAATCATTCTCAACTGATGTCATGACAACCCTGACTCGGTGATATTTATGAATAATAATATTATTAGGAATAATAATGCACTTGATAAAGCGCCCTCAGAAAACTCAATCTCTCAGTAGGTGCTTGACATTGGCTGCAAAGGGAAATGCAATTGAATGGTGAGTCATATCATGCTTGATAAACAGACAAAATTAATAACATGGTTAGGTGTGACATGCACAAGGTCAGCATGCAAATGTGGTTAGTGGCAGCATGCACAGTGTCAGCACGTATTAGGATGAAGGACGAATGACAGGGACCCACTAAATGCTGTCCTAAATAGGTGTTTTTAAATTCTTTTTAAATGTGGTCTGTTTAGGTGATGTTCTAACGCAGGTCGGAAGAGAGTTTCAGGCTTTGGGAGCATACGAGCTAAATGCATGGTCTCCAAAGGATTTGAGGCTTGTACTAGGTATTTGTAGACTGTTGGATTCCGAAAAGCAGGTGGTACGTCGCTTGGCCTGATCGGGGAGTATATCTGATAGATTGGCTGAAGCCCAAGAATGAAGTGACCTAAAAGTGAGTTACGAAACTTGAAGTAAATCCGTCGCTTGACTGGTAGCCAGTGCAGGTCGGCCAGGAGTGGTGTAATGTGGCAACTGCGAAGCTCACGATAGACAAGCCAGCTGCTGAGTTTAGCACCAGCTGCAATCGCCTGATCGCACATGCTGGGGTTGCAGAAGTCGCGATAGGATGACATGAATGCAAGGACCAACTTGGACGTGGTATCCTTATCTAAACAAGGCCTAATTTTAGCAACCTTAAAAAGATGAAAATAGGCAGATTTGACTGTGGAGCTGATATTGTCGTCTAACGAGAGGTCACTTTGGAAGAAGCTAAAAACCCTCATATTCATCCACACATTAGCTGTGCTCATGTAAATTGTTCTTTGTGCATTTACTCATACTGTGCCTACTATAACTACACCGCTGACATTCTTTACTTATAGCATATGCCAAATGCCTAGAAAATTAACCGATAAATAGAGCAGCAGTGGACCTAGTCTGCAAGTTCTCAAAGACACTTAAGAAATTCCTCGAGGTACCTGCACAACATAGGCACACGTGACATGTCCTGCACACTTACACGATGAAACCAGTGACTCGACGTTTAAAGCTAGAATATAAAAAGTCTGCATGGCATAGTATGCTTTTTTAACAGAACTTATCCTTGATCCTCTTACGGCCCCTCTAGTCGTCCAGGCTGTTATCTGTTTACTATTGATAGCTGGGATTCTAGATAATATGAAGTGCCGAGAGAGATGATGCAGTTCTTATAGGGCACATTAATAGCCTACTCATCGCACTGGCAGCCTGTTTATCTATGGGATAAATACTATGCGCTGAGAGGATCATGAATACCTGAATGTATGCATATAAATTCAGGTACACACATAAATATAGGTACAGTTGCTCAAGTACATTAACTTAGCACTACCCGGTAATTATTAGCAATCTTAACATTGAATTTTGCAAAAACAACATATACATTGCAAAATTGTCTACGACACATATATCTATATATATGCCCGTGTATGCGTTTGTCGGTGTCTGTGTGTCAAAATGGTGCACATTCTGCCCTATTGGTTGCCATGCTAGGCCGTTGAACATGCACTGAAGTACTTTTTGGGGTTTCCGATTTGCATTGGAATCAGTCGCAGTTTATAAAAGAAACTGTGTGTGCAGCAGCCAGAACATGTGAACATTAAAATTTGTTGGACGATATTGGGAAATTGCATATTTTAGCAGACCTGGTCACAGGCTAGACAATGAATCTCAAGTTGACTTAGAGACACAAATTAGCCAAATATTTTCCTAACAAAAGAGAGCCAATAAACCACATAAAAAAGCACACAAAAGTTTTAGGAATCCTCAACACGAAGATGGGCATCCACAAAAAGTTTTCGTAATTTCACGAGAAGACGGTTCGATCCCTTGGCAAAGGTGCTATCCCCGACCAAGGTCAGGTTGAGGTCGTAAGTTTGAGTATCACGGCATATGTTAAGCACCTGAATAGGCATTAAGTTATCATTGGCTGCTATGCAAATAAATTTAATTAAACTCTTATTGTTATTGCACAAACTATGAGCCTAGGACGGAATAAAATCAAAAAAAGGTTGACAGTATCGATCAACTGCTTTTTCTATATTCAGAACGAGTTTTTTTTTAGCACAGTCGGAGAACGCAATCTTTTTCTAAACACCTTACAATTTGTTGCATTGGACGAATTATCGAATGGTTAGTCTTTACATACTCAATGACAACAAGCATAACACGGTTACAGGTGACATGCAAAGTGTTAGCAAGCAAATATGGATAGTTGCAGCATGCCACTGACAGCTACCATAAGCAGACAAACAGCAAAACACATGGATAACATTTTTGAATCCCAATCGGTTTGCCCATAACTAGTAAGTTTTGTTGTGCCATGATAGAGTTCTCTTGGTATGCTCTATCAACTGTACTATCTAACTAAATATTATAACTAACTATTGTTGCAAATTTATGGGAGTTTTGTCGTCAATTTCAGAAGAGTTGCTAAGCTCCATGTGTGGATGCCATCAATTTATGCAAAGAGAACTCATTAAGAATTCGAAATTCTCGAGGACTGGGAAGGACCACGGTGAACATACAACTGAGTGTAGTCAGCATAGAAATGAAACACTAGATTGTGCCTGGCTTACACATCAGCAAGCAGAAGATCGTAAACCGTGTAAAGAACAGTACCAAGCGCTTGAGTGCTGATATTCTGCATGTTTCATGGACTTTGGTTTAGCCCAGATAGTACACAATGTGGGTCTACTAAAGAAATGCTCAAAAAACCATTTGAAAACTGCCTATTCTTAAAAGCTTCTTCCCGAAGACTGCTTCGACAGCAAGCCATCACGTCTGACCCCTATCTAAGATTAGGGTGTATGTCGTTTGGTCGCACAGCAGAGAGCCAGCCGATGCCCAACACCGACAGTTTATTACCATTCACGGAGCCGAAGAAGGCAGGGCTCTCCTTGGCCTCTGCTATTCCTCGACTCCCCTCTTCGACCCTGGCTGTCCATTGGCCAACCCCGATGGTGAATCAACCATCTGTTCACCAGTGGGTTATCGGCCTGTGTCAACACCTCATTAGAAGCCGACCACAGCTGTGCACAGGTCCCTCTCGGGGATGCTCCCACCAGCTGTTGAGGAAAGGAGCTGTACCAGCCTGCATGCAATCGAACTACAGTGTATTCCACGACGACTTGCAAAACATTAACCTAGCTCCCTATTACTGTCTTGGCTTGATTATCGTAACTGTCTTGGTGACCCGTAAAGGCTCACCAGGTAAGGTCGTTGCTTTTCATGACCTCGGCCCCGACGTCGTGGGTTCGAATGCTGTAGTGGGCGATCCTTTATCACTACTGCAGCAGCAGTGATGTCCGGCAAGGCTCTTTTGTTAAAGATAATAATAATAATAATAATTCACTTGATAAAGCGCCCTCAGAGAACTTAATCTCTCTCTAGGCGCTTTACATTTGTTGTACAGTGAAATGCAATGGAATGGTAAGTAAAATCATGCTTCAAAAACAAATTAACTGAATAATATGGTTAGGGGTGACATGCACAGGGTCAGTATGCAAATGTGGTTAGTGGCAGCATGCACAGTGTCAGCACGCATAAGCACATCATGGACGAATCACAGGGACCCGCTAAATGCTGTCCTAAATAGGTGTGTTGTTGCTATACATAAAGAAGCAGTGAAATCAACTAGTACTTATTAATTTGTATTTATCTTCTGGCATGGCTACGAAAAAGCGATTGGGTCACTACAGATGGCCATGAATATGGCTGCATGGCAAGTTGGCAAATCCCAAAGGTTTAATCGAATGTCTCCTTTGCTAAAAGAGCTAGGGTGGCTGCTGGCTGATCGAGGGATCCAGAATATAGGCCTTACACTGACCCACAAGGCATGCCACAGCTTGGCTCCTTCATACCTAGCTGAATCGCAACACCAGTTTCAGCCTCCTCATGCCCTCACGTGCTATATGTCAACAAATTATTGTTCTCATTCCTCAGCCTGAAGACAGCTGGCCACAGAAACCATAGGTCTTCAGGTCGTAGACTGTGGAACTTGCTTCAGCGATTCCTACACAGCAACAACTACTCTTGTGCTTCCGACAGTGACATTTACATCCCATGGTCGTGAGCTGCTACATCCACGCATCTCACTACCTCAACTAATCTCCTGACTCTGCTGTACTTCCTACATCTATAACTCTACAAAGCCATAGGACAATGTGGGTGTTAGGCAGGAGTGTTTTGCATAGTTCACTCACAGCCCAACATGCTTTCGGTACTCATTCAGTAGCCAACAGACCTCATCTCACGGACCAAAGAGAAGGTAAGATTGGTATCAGAGTCAGGAGAGGAGTTGAGGTAATGTGAAGAGTCAAAGTAGCAGCTTATGACGAATGAAAAGTATGAGCCATAATCGGCAGCAGGAGGGTACTTATCGTAGCCCACGAATTGCCTTTGCTCTGTCTCCCTTGATCAACCGGCAGCCATACTAGCTCTTTTAGCGAAGGAGGCACATGCTTAAACCACTGGGACTTTAAAAAAGTATTCATGCAGCCGTATTCATAGCCAGCAGCCGTGGCCTAGTTGCTTTTTAGGTAGCCCAGCCAAAAGGAAATTCAAATAATCAAGCCGAGACATAACTCAGGTGCTGGTTACATTTTGCAAGTCACTGTGTAAGACAGTTCCTAATATTAGATCAGATTTAGTCGTGGTGGCTAGCTGTAGAAGCATTTTAGCGAATGAATTTTTTAAAAGCTGAACCAGCTGTCGAAAACGACAGTTAGATATGCAGCAAGTGTTGATGGTATCCCATCAGCACTACCTATTGGAAGAGCAAAGCTGTGTAATCCTGAAGCAGGCTGGGCTCTGCCAGCCTATTTCCAGATAAATTTGCAGACAATCTTGGTGTGGTATTGAAAAGTAATCTTGTATCGGACGACCACATCAGCTCCACAGTCAAGCTTGTCCACTTGAAGCTACACTAAAGTTGCTAAAATTTGGGCTTGTTTGGACGAGGATACCACATCTATATCGGTCCATGCATTAGTATCATTCGTTGTTCAGTAACTCACTGCTCGCTACTCTACTGCCTGTGGAATGACGCACTTACAGCTGGTGCAGAACTCTGCACCAGCTGTAACTCTGCACCAGTAATTCTGGAACTCTGCCCCAGCCTAATGTTGTCTGTCGCGAGTGGCACAGCAGTCACATCTATACAATTCTGGCGGCCATGCACTGGCTACGTCATAAATTCAATCACGGCATAAGGTCAAGAAAAGCATTGACTTTAAGAATTAGTCACTCACTCTTAGATCATGTTACTCTTCCATTTCAGCCTATAATAATAACAATCATGTCAATAATACTAATGCACTTGATAAAGTGCCCTCAGAGAAATCAATCTCTCTCTAGGTGCTTTACATTTGCTGCAAAGAGAAATGCAATTGAATGGTCACTCGTATCATATTTGATGAACAAACGAAGTGAATAACATGGTTAGGTGTGAAAAGCACAAGGTCAGCATGCAAATGTGGTTAGTGGCAGCATGCACAGTGTCAGCATGCATAAGCACATGAAAGACGAATGACAGGGACCCACTAAATGCTGTCCTAAATAGGTGCGTTTAAGCTCTTTTTTAATGTGGTCAGGTTAGGTGATGTTCTGACGCAGGTCAAGAAGGAGTTCCAAACTTTGGGAGCAGAATTCACGACAGGAGGTCACAAGAGCAGGGACCCACTTAGAAGCGGCATCCTTTGGTAAACAAGCCCGAATTTTAGCAATGTTATGTAGTCAAACGTAGGCTGACTTAAATGTGGCGCTCATGCGGTAGTCTGACAAGAGGTCACTTTAGAACATGATAACTAGATTTCAAGCCTATTCAACAGAAGATATGCTGGCTAAGCCAATTTTGGGCTCCAGCCTTTCCAACTTTTGAATCACACCGGGTTAGCCCATAACTTGCAAGTTAGTCTTACCATCATTTAGTTTTAGAAAAATTGCTGCCGTCCATGTGCTGATGTCATCAATGCATGCAGGAAATGAGTTGAGTGAGTTCGAGGTGCTCGAAGGCGGCAAGGGATTAAAGCAATGGTACATCTGAGAGCTATCCGAATAGAAGTGAAAGCCTAAATTGTGCTTGGCATTCGCATCGGCAAGAGGGAGTTTATAAACCGTGTAAAGAACCAGACCTATCACGGAGCCCTGAGGTACCCCACATTTCAGAGGTACCTCCGATGATCTTTCTCCATTCACATCAATACTCTGGAGTCTCCTACTGAGATAGGATCTGAAACACTGCAGAACAGTGCCAGTGATGCCCATGTGAGATAAGAGGTGCTCTAGAAGAACTTTGTGATCGCTAGCATCAAAAGCTGCCGGAAGATCAAGCAAAACAAGCAGAGACACTCTACCTGTGTGGGCATTTCTAAGAAGGTCATTGCACACCCTAAGCAATGATAACTCTGTGGAGTGATTACCTCTAAAGCACAGCTTAAACTTACTCGCAAGGTTGGAAGCTTCAATACATCAGTTCAGCTGGTCCCCAACGACCCGTCCCAGTGTCTTTGGTAGGAATGGTAGGAGGGACACAGGGCGTAGTTACTCAAGTTTTCTTGGACTAGTGTTGCTTTCTTGAGAAGTGGCCTGACCACAGCTTTTTTGAAAGGCACTAAGACATGACCTGAGGCTGATGAAATATTAACGATGTTAGTTGTGCAAAGCAGAAGCAGATCAATGGAACGTTGGAGCAGGAAAGTGGAAATAATCCAGATGACTTATTTTTTGCAATTGTTACTCATGCAAAGATCGCTAATCGGTTTATTTTTTAATTTCCCGACTATATGGAGTGCCCGAAAAAACTGCTGCCATATTTAAGTGCTACAAAATGCTAGATCAATATTACTAACATACAATTTCACAAAAATGACAGCAAGATGTACAAAGTGATATCTATATAACCATATATATATATATATGTATGAATATGTAACCATACTTATATATATATAGTTATATATATATATATAGTTATAAATATAGTTATATATCTGTTGTTAAATATATATACAGGGAGAGAAAGATACCTATATATATATATATATATATATATATATATATATATATATGTCTATAGATATATCTAATAGCTATGGCAACCTAAGCGAACTTAATCAAAATTGAGGCACATTACGAATTTCACTAGGTTCCGCCCCACGACCATGGCCGGACTCGAGTCGGGCAACTAACTTAGCATCGGTGCCAAACCAGCACCTAGCAAAAGTGTGCCAAAACTGTCAAATATACTCGTAGTACTCTACAGGTTATTATAGCAATCGGAACAAGATGGCCTAAACCAATTAAGTAAACATGACAATTGTAATCGTTAATGTACCGGTAGTAATTCATCTGCTTCACCAGGCGGAACTTCATTCTGTGGATCAAGCTGGTTTTGGAAATCCATTGTGCGACATATATCCATCAGCCTCGACCACACCTGCAGCCAGATAGTACACAGTTAAAAGACATGCAGAGCACCAAATAATGCAGTGGCAACGCCAGGCTTAAAGAGGAGCATGGCATAATCAGCTGGAATACGATTCTTCCAGAGCCATATATACTATCAGAATTTCATTAGGTAAGGTATTATCAGCTGCATTAGATGTCTGTAAGATGGAAACATTTACTCGGCTTAGCTCAACACCAATTACTAGTGTCTCCTCATACATCATAGCTGTAGTAACAACTCTCATTTAATGAACCAACCTGCAACATCACCCTAAAGTCTATGATCGGGTATTGGTCGTAAGATCAGAAGGTGCATTGCAGGACACGAACTTAACACACGCACCCACACTTTCTCTCTCTCTCACACACACACACACACACACAGACACACACATATGTGCATGAAAATGGATGAACCTGTATACACACATGGACCATGCACAACATACAAATACAAGCATTTGTTTTGAAACTAAGTCACTCAGTCACTACTATGCCATTGGCTTGCATGCCAATGGTATGCACGGTGTATTTAACATACACCTTGATAGCAACACAATCGCTAGGCATTACACACCTCGTCATACTCCTCGGACATTTCATCAAGTGGCTCTGTTGGCCAATCATCGGCATTTTGAAAATATATCATCTCTCTTTCCTGCTCCTCCTCGAACAAAATGTGGTATTGGATTGCTTGCTGTAGGTCGGCGTCTTCAAGCGGTGCAGTAGTCATCTCTTCTTCCCACATCAATAATTCGGAGATCAAGGGAGCCATGCGCCACATCTATTGAAACAGACAAGCATTGCAGCAGAACACGAGCATGGAACGCACACTCGCAAGTGCACACATGCACCAGATGAAGGTGGCACAACCAGAAAGTTCACAAGATGGCAGGCCACCTGATTCCAAAACACTTCCAACCACCTGAAAGAGCCTGCCTCAATAGGCATGCACCTATAGTGTTTGAGGAAGCTGTGGCAGCTGCTGCTGCTGCTGCCGACCTATTTCCGACTCAGTTTACTGTTGTTATATCGAGTTGATGTCCACAATAGCCCTTATGTCCTTAACAGCGTTCTCTCAGCAAGACAAGACGCCAAAATCGGTAAAATTACACTCTCACAGTAAAAGACTTGGCATGATGGCCGAAACCATATGCAGGTGCTTGTCAGGTAGCAGGAACAGCAAGTGCACGAACGATTTGCTTGATATAGGACCGGGCTTACCCTGCATTCGTCCACTGCTCTGCGGCAGATCGCCAGCCATTAACAATCTTATCGATTGTCTTGATTATCTTGTCCAGTGAGGCAAGATAAGCAGCGACATTTGGACATTAGTGAGGAATCCCGAGAGACAGGGCCCCAGTTAGATAAGCACATCATGCATCTAGCCACTACACCCAGGTATCCGGCCGGCCTACACCCAACAATGCAAATTGCCATAAAGCTAGCTGATTAAACAGCTTCATTTGTATAGCAGCATAAGGGCCAAAACCGTTATCAATACCGATTGCAATGACCAATAAAGAATTGCCTACCTAAGGATTCGAACCCACGACCCCTCGGTAATGAAGAGCAGAAATCACTACCCTCTGGCCTATCTTGACCCAGAGCTTCACCGTCAGCAGTTAGGGACATCGACAAACTCATTGTGGTGGCACGGGAGGATTAGGTTTATAGCAACCACAGGCTAGCCGCACTAGCTTGCTAGCTGTGCGGCCAATCCCTCTCTAGGTCAGTCATGCTGAACTCATGCCAGTCTTGTTGTTGCAAACACAGGCCACACTACTCTGCCGGCCGGTCAGCCTCACGGAACCTTTTCTCCATGTCTCTCTCGCAAGTTGGTCCGATAAAGTCGTACCCTGACTATGCCTTGTTAACATCCACTAACGCATGCACACACCAACTGGATTCCGGGTGGGATCGGTCATAAATGGCATCCATGTTGCATTGCTATTCAACCAAAATGGCCAACAAAACGCAAATTCTAGTGGTCTGGAAAACCCAAATTGCAACGGTCAGTGGCTGGCACTTCCACCAATTGCACCGGTCACCAGCTGGCACAGTTATGAATGTCCTTCTCAGGTGGCTGCTGCCTTGCCAACGACCTGAAGTACCGCAAGGGAACTGCAAGCTGCATTGGCCGGCCCAGAAGGCAGGTTGCTCATAACCCAAGGAGTAATAGTCCCACTGCGACAGGATATCAAAGCTGCCTTCTCAGAGCCCTGAATAAGGAGGGATAACCACTGGCCATCCAGAGACAACTTGAATCGCTTTTGCTCCTTAAAATTAGTCACAGATAAGTACTGAATCTCTCCTCACCTCACGAAAGGACACTTGTAGGGTCGTTGGGATTCAGTAGGACACCTGGCGATATTACACACAGACTGAGATCGGCAGAAGAACACATAATGCACTACTGGAACTACTCCTACCACACCGGGCTGCTTTTATCGGCAGGCAGCTCCTGGAGGTCCCCTATAGACTCCGGCTGCTGGCAAGCATTGCAAGAATCAGTGGCAAGGGAAGCTTGTGCATGCAGCTTCAGCAGAGCTAAAGACTTCTCTTGTAGCAAGCAATACATTCTAAACCCTAATCTATAGGTCAGTGCAGCACAACTAAACATCCAAATTAAGCAATCGCTTCAGCGAGATAAGTCTGGAGCCCTTAGATATGTGAAGCCGCTTTTCTGAGGCCTTACCCGATCAACTCTCCCAGTCACTGCCAGCTACCCAGAACCACCTTGCACCTGCCGCAAGTGATCCTTAATCTTTCCTCAAATCACTGACACGCTACGATTAGCTATGAAGACCCAAAGAAGCCAAAATGTCGGCGAGGGCTCTCTCCGTTGTGGGGCTACTCTAGGCAAAGGGAAGAAAACATCTGTATATCAAGCCCCGTAATCCAAACACGTCACAAGATGAATCCCCACAAATAAAGACACTGCTAAACTCCACCAAATATAATTACAACACTAAATGCACAGGAAAAGTAGTTAACTCACGGAAAAACAGCTTGCGGCACTTGCTCTTTGGCCCACCCGGCGTAAAACCGACTTAGGTGCATCCTGAAAATATCACCTGATTCAACAGATTGTTAAAATAGCAATTCATTCAAAAAAAGATAAAACAGATTTTCCCAGAAAATTGACTGCAAGTAAATCAACAGCGACCTGTAGGTTTTACAAACGGTAAGCATCAACGGCCTTGACATTAGCTACGGCAAGGTAACAACACGGGATTTTGCTCAGAAAGGGCGTACCATTCTCTCAATCCGAACAATATTCCGATTCTGGCAAACTTACTCTGGTCTTAAATCACTCGGTGAGCTGTCTCGACTACTACAACGAAGGAGCAGCAACATATAATCAATAGCATGATGCATTGAAACTTACCGGCAAGCCCCATGAAAAGGTCGTAGTGAGACCAAAATGACCCACTCCTTACAACCTATGCTCTACCGGAGTGGAAAGTCCAGCGTTTGCTTCTTCGCACTGCAATGGCTAGCGTCACAACTCACTCAACGACACGGTGTAGGTGTTCGGGCAAGCGATAAAGCTGAACGATGCCCTCACGAGTGACTTCTGTTGCTGCGGCCTGACAGACCTTGCAGACGGCTTTATTGCATAATGCAAAGGCAAACTCGGCAAAGAGAGCCGCCATGTAGAGCCCCCCCTAATGTAGGAGCCGTCGCGGAAGCAGCTGTCCTCTCCGAGTCGCGAGGCCGGAGAAAAGCGACTGAAATTAACATACAGTAGAATTCACGAACAGTAGAGAAACGAGCTCTCCAGGCCATCATGAAGCCGATCCTGGTCGAGGTGCCTTTCGAGTCTCAGTGGTCGGCAGCCGTAGGCGGTGGCATACTAGCCATGGGGCACCGACATTGTGGCTGCGTCTCTAACCAGCAAATAGTGGCAGCGTATTTGGGTCCGAAGAGTGCTTGGTCGGCGGTGCAGTTGAGATGTAGCCGATTGCCCATACGTTGAAGGGAGCTTCATCAACACGAGCCGATTGATGCAGCAGTAGGGAAGGACATACCGGCATTCCATATTTGTAGTTGGTTCGTCGCCAAGTTTTGTAGTCAAGTCAGTGGTCGGTTGCCGAGTTGTCTATTCACATCGTGTTATTTTCCGTCGAGCAAGTTTAAACGTACGAATACACTGTCAGAGTCGTCTATTTGTTGAGGCTGATTTACACGACAGGGGTGCGACTAAGACAGATGCCCACACACGCCATTTGTTGTGTGGACGACAACAGGTGCATTGCATTGTACACAGGAAAATCAAGCGTGCTAGAGTACGCACATGTGTAGAAGCTGATATGGAAGCTGCTTCTTAACACTAGTAGCGAAGAGAAGAGTCTGTAACGTCACGTGCACAGATATGTAGGGTTTCGGCAGCTCAATAAGGACAAACAATGCCCCTACAAAGCGAATTCTTGTGCAGAAGGCGAACGCTGTATTGCGTCATGTGCAAACAAACGCTGGACGCAGCAGAACGAGAGTGCATAAAAATAATATTGCACTTGACAAAGCGCCCCTAGAGAACTCAATCTCTTTCTCGGCAAATTGCATATGCTGCAAAGAGAAATGCAAATGAATGGTAAGTAAAATCATGCTTGAAAAACAAGCAAAATGAATAACATGGTTAGGGGTGACATGCACAGGGTCAGCATGCAAATGTGGTTAGTTGTAGCATGCATAGCGTCAGCAGGCATAAGCACATCAAAGAAGAATCACAGGGAACCGCTAAATGCTGTCCTAAATAGGTGTGTTTTTAAGTTTCTTTTAAATGTGGTCAGGTCAGGGGATGTTCTGACGCTGGTCGGGAGGGAGTTTCCGGGTTTGGGAGCATACGAACCTAATGCTTGCTCTCCAAACGATTTAAGGTTTCTACTAGGTATTTGTTGACTGGTGGAATCTGAAAACCTGGTCGTACGATGCTTGGCCTGATGGGGTTATATATCTGAGAGATAGGCTGGAGCCATAGAATAAAGTGACCTAAAAGTGAGCAACACAACCTTAAAGTCAATCCGTTGCTTGATTGTTAGCCAGTACAGATCGGCCAAATGTGGTGTAATGTGGCAACTGCGATGCTCACGACAGACAAGCCTAGCTGCAGAGTTTTGCACCAGCTGCAATCGCCTGATCGCACATGCTGGTAGGCCAGTAAGCACTGAGTTGCAGAAGTCGAGACGGGATGTCACGAATGCATGGACCAACTTAGATGTGGTATCCTTATCTAAACGAGCCCGATTTTTAGCAATCCTATGAAGCTGAAAATAGGCAGATTTGACTGTGGAGTTGATAAGGTCGTCTACCGAAAGGTCGCTTTTGAATATGGTGGAATTGGTTATAATGCGACTGTCGACAGTGGTTTTCAAGCATGGGAAAGGAGTGACCAATCTTTTTCATTAGATGACCTGTGGGAACTAGGAAATTAAAACTGGTCCGGTTAATCAGCTAGGCAAGGAGGAGCCAAGCCAGTGCTGGTCCTTTGCCTAAGTGTAAGAATTGTCACCTGTATCCTTTGATCAACAGGTAGATATTGCAGGTCCACTAGCAATGGAGGAACGTGGAAGCTAGTATATCGCCAGCAGCAGGTTCGTCAATCGTACTAGAGTACATTGCAATGTGAAAGCAATGAGCCACACTAAGCAGCTGCTAGCCCCACGTCTGCAACGACTGCTGGGAAAAGATGGCAACTTTTTGAGACCTCTTAACGAAAACGAGAAAAATGGGAAGCAAGAAAAGACTGAGAATTCGTCTAAATGTTTACTCATAGAAGATCGCTTAAAACTTATTCAGACGATCTTTTCAACATGCTGAATGACCAGAGGCTGGCTGCTCTGGCATAGATAGCAGAGTAAGTTGTTCCGACATAGAGGAGGTGCAGGAGCAGCCCGGAGCATCAAGCTTCATAACACCAGCACTCTGTCATTAGAGTGTCGGCCATACCAACTGTACCCGGAAGTGAACCCCTAAATGTCTCACCTTGGCATAACCAATCTTCATCCGAACCGAATCACGGCATATCGTGATAATGCACACAGGTTACGTGCTTAATTTTGAATCCGAAGCAAATCAAAATGAATTTGACAGCAGTGGTCAGCAGCTAAATTCACATCAATGGCAAGAACTAAGCTGTTTTTAACTGAAATGAAACTCAACATCCAAGTTTTGACAAGAGAGATTTTTGCATGCGTATGCAAATATAAAGCACTCCACAAAATCTAAGCCGATGTGAATACCAAATTCAATGTCTCCTGCAGGTCTTGTAGAGGCTGTTTGGGCAGAAAGTGCAATAGCGTTCATCATCAACGGATAGAACAAGTTAATTGTACCTTAATAACAAGACAAGACGTGCAGCATACTTCACAGTTTCCCTATTTTTAAAACATATTTCTCCGTCATGTTTGGAGAGCAAACTGTGCCTCTCAGTAAGAGTTTGTGAGCCTCAACCAGACTAGTCAGAACATGTGGAGCAGTCGCAGTGTGGAAACGTGACTCGGCTAATCACTCCGGCACGTCAGCTTATGTTACTGTGATACATGCGTTTTTTGGTTTATTTCTAATCGCCATCGGTTGCTTTGATGTATACAATAGGCTTCAACTGGACATAGCGGCTCCTCTTCAGCTTCCTGGCATTTAATGTAATGTAATGTATCTCTGTCGGTAACAACACAAAGTCATTAAGACCATGTGGGTGTTAGGCAGGAGAATTTTGTTTAGCCCACTCACAGCCAAAGTGGCCTTCGGTCTGCATTCAGTAGCCAACACACTTCGTCTCAAGCAAGAAAGAGAAAGTGGGAAGTACTGCAGAGTCAGGAGAGCAGTTGAGGTCGTGAGTAGCATATAAGTAGCATCTCATGACCGCTGAAAGGATGTGCCATAGTAGGCAGTAGGAGAGTTGTCATTGAGCAAGAATTGTGAAAGCGAGTTTCACAGTCTATGATCTTCAGAGCTAAAGCTTCTGTAGCCAACGGTCTTTAAGCCGAGGAATGGGACGGCTAATTTATTGTCCACATAGGACCTGAGGGTGCGAACAGGCTGAATCTGATGCAGCAGTTCAGCTAGGTTAGAAGCTGCAAAGTAATGGCAGGCCTTGTGGGTCAGCGTAAGAATTTTTGCTCTGTAATGGTTCCTTAACCGGCAACCATCCTAGCTCTTTTAGCTAAGGAGACATGAGCTCCAACCACTGGGACTTGGAGACTAGCCTTGCAGCCATATTCAAATTCTACTGCAGTGGATTTATAGCTTTCTTTGGCAGCCCAGCCAAAAGGGAAATACAATAATCAAGCCGAGACAGAACTAAAGATTTAGTTTAATTTTTTACAAGCAACAGTGTGGGACACCACACATTTTTGGATAGGGACGAGATGAGATGGCTAGCTGTAGAGGCAAACTTCTGAATGAAGCTTTTGAAATTAAGGCAGCTGTCGAAAACAATGCCTAAATTTCAAGAACGTGGTGATGGTCGATAAATAGCATTACCTATTAGAAGAGCAAAGCTTTTTTATCCAGCCACATGCTTAGGGTGTCATGTGAGCAGCAGTTGGGTTTTATCATCATTTAATTTCAGGAAGTTTTCCGACATCCAGGATCGAACGTCGACAAGGCAAGCAATCAGTTTATCAGCTGCTGCTGCAGATTCCGACGATTTGAACGACAAATACAACTGAGTTTCGTCAGCATAGAAGTGATATCATATTCGATGGCCCCTAATCTTTTTACACAGAGGTTGCATAGAGATGGAGAACGGCAAGGAACTGAGTACAGATCCTTGAGGGAGTCCCTGTCAACCTCAGCAGTGCCAGTGCCACCTAAAAGGTGGCAGGCAGCTCGACGAATCAGGAAGCCAGTGGTCGCCCGGCAAATTAAGACAGGAAGCAGGGTTGAGCCTTTGCAAGGGTGCCGACAAAGAGTGTGTTCTGGAAAATTTAAAACACTTTCTTAAGATTCTAACTTGAAGCGAGCAAATCTAACTTTAAGTGAGCAACATCACAAGCTGACAGATGCCTCGTAGGCAGTGAGCAGCCAGCCATCCCTAGCGTCCTGTCTTAGTACTTAGACAGCTAGGCTGCCCTAAAGGCTGGGCAACTGCTAAGTGGTGGTCAGCTTAGTTGAAAGAGAATAAAAAGTACGACGAGGAGGGCTACGTCGGAGCAAATCATGGACTGCAAGTCCGTGGTAAGGTAGTGCTAGCGAGGGACGTGACAAGGGACCAACTCGACTTGGGCGGCCAGGCGAGGGATAAGTTGGTGAAACCAACAGGAGACAAGGAAAGTGAGCCAATAACAGATATGCACCTCTTGCCGAACAAGGACACTCATTACCCTCTAAAAATCGTTGCATGGTCCGGTACTTTTCACGGTTTATACTCACCCACCTGCTGATGTGACATTCAAGCACAATCTAATAATAAGAATAACAACAATAATGCACTTTATAAAGCACCCACAGAGAACTTAATCTCTCTCGAGGTGCCTAACTTTTGCTGCAAAGGGAAATGCAGTTGAATGGTGAGTAAAATTATGCTTTATAAACAAACGAAATGAATAACATGGTTACGGGTGACAAGCATAGGGTCAGCATGCAAATGTGGTCATTGGCAGCATGCACAGTGCCAGCATGCATAAGCACATCAAGGACGAATCAAAGTGACCCACTAAATGCTATCTAGGCTTACATTTCTATACCGATGACAATCGGTTGTCTGTACTTTAATCCCGAGCAGCCTATGAGCATCACGAATTTTCTACACTCACTTCCTGCATGTACTGATGACATATGCACATGGATAGCAACAGATTTTCTAAAACTAAACGTTGGAAACACTAACTTACTAGTTTATGGGCCAACCCGGTGCACTTCATAAATTGGAAAGGCTAGAGCTCAAAATTGACTCTGCCAGCATATCTCCCATTGAATCAGCTGGAAATTTGGGTATCGTGTTCTAAAGTGACTCTCGTTAGACGACCACTTCAGCTCCACAGTCAAGCCTGATTACTTTCAAGCGTGTTTAGATAAGGATACCACTTCAAAGTTGATCCATGCATCTCTGACCTACCTTCTTTACTTCTGTAACTCACTTCTTGCTGGCCTACCAGCATTTGCAAACAAGAGCTTACAGCTGGTGCAAAACTCAACAGCTAGGCTTGTCTGTCGTCAACGTCTGAATAGCCACATCACACCACTTCTTGCTGACCTGCACTGGCTACCAATTAAGCAACGGATCGACTTCAACGTTCTGTCGCTCACTTTCACATCACTTCATTCTTTGGCTCCAGCCTATCTCTCTGATCTACTTCCACACCAGGCCAAGCATCGTACTAATGGCTTTTGGGAATCCAACCGTTGGCCAAGACATCGTACAAATCTTAAATCCTTGGAAGAGCGTAGATTTAGTTTGTATGGCCCTAAACCTGAAACTCACTCCTGACATTCTTTAGAACCTCCATTGACTTGACCACATTTAAAAATAACTAAAAAGCATACCGGCTAAGGACAGAATTTAGTGGGTCCCTGTGATTCCTCCTTCATGTGCTTAGGCATGCTGACACTCTACATGTCATCCCTAACCATTTTATTTATGTTCTTTATCAAGCATGATATTACTCATCATTCAATCGCGTTTCCCTTTGCAGCGAATGTTAGGTGCCTAGAATGAGACTAAATTCTCAGACGGCACTTAATCAAGTGAATCATTTTTATTATTAAAAGAATGGTACAACCGATGGTCATCTGCATAGAACTGAAAGCCTTGATTGTGCTTGCCGCTCACATCGGCAAAATGAAGAGCCTACATCATGAAAAGAACTGGACAAGTGACAGATCCACGAGGTACCCAATATTTGAGAGGATCCTCAGATGATCTCTGTCTATTCTTGTCTACATTGGGGAGTTTCCAACTGAGGTAGGACCTGAACTATTGCAATCCGGTACCAGTGATACTTTTACTCTTCAGAACATAGACTTCCCGATTAATATATTTTTAAACAAAAGTATAAACTTTCAAATGCTGGCTTGGCTGCATATATATGACAACTATTCTACATCTGCTTTTCGCAGCATATCGCTGCAGTGTTAAACAGCTCATACTTTGAACACTGTAGTGCGTGGCCAAAGTAGCGTAGCAATGTAAACAGTTGGACATACATACCTGGGAAATTTTCCATCACCCTTGCAGTCAAGATTGCAGAAAATTTCTCTTCCGAGATGACATTAGGCTGCTCAACCGAAATCGCGAAAACCTACTTACATCCAAAGCAAGGGCAGATGAGGGTTTCTGAAATTTATAGACATCCAGGTTCACAGCTTTCAAGTCGGCAAGGCATAATCTCACATTTAACAATAATATCGGGCATCCGTGGTGCAAGTCACTTAATAGCGATGGGTCGCTGGAATGCACGGGCCGACGAAGGCCAGTCGGCCCAAAGAGCTTACAAAGAGCATAGCTTGAATTGAACAGCGATTTACTTAGCCACGATCCCAACTGTTTGCAATCGGCCTTTTTCACAAATCGAAAAGATATACAGCCAGACTATTCACGGTACTCCTTTAGGATGGCACTGCTGTTATTAGTTCGGAAAAAGAGCACCTAAGGTGGCAAGCAGACTTCCAACACGTGTCATGCTGACCTGCGATGGTGCGGTAGTCATAGGAATGCAATTCCACGGTGTCAATTCGAATGCTTCTGGGATGTATGCAAGCCGACTTGAGAAACGAGAACACCGACCACATGCCGCTAGCCGGCAGTTCGGCGAAGCAGCTGCTACTGGCTTCCGTTTGGGACTGCCCACAAGCCTCGACGAATCCTATTGGTCAGATGCCATGACCTGCCTGTCTTTTCCCTGCCGACGAAAATATCCAAGTATTTTGAACTTACACCGGATATTTAAGCAACAGTAAATGTGGATAGTTTCTTATTAGCCTTGCCTAGTTACCGATAGCTCCAGATGATGCTTCCAAACTCCGTAGTAACCTCTTCTTTCTTGTCGGAGTAGTACAAATAACGAGAATATTACCACACTTAATAAAAAAATACATCGGAGCGAAATTCTTTATTGGTGATTTAAATTTGAAGCTAAGGAAACGCAATCGGATATTTAAAAAACCATTCGTCCGGTTTTTGGAAAGCTTGCTGTAGATTTCCAATTTGTGAGCCTTAACGGGTCACTAGGTAAGGTGGTTGCTTTCCCGACTTGATTAACGAGGTCGCAGGTTCAACTCCTGTGGTGGACGATTTTTGCTACAAGCAGTGGTAAAAGCCGCAACGAATCTGCTTTCGCTGTAAAAAAGAGACTGTTAAATCAGCCATGATTTTTATTGGATGAGTTTTGGTGGCTCCTTAAGACAGTTGCTTTTACGACCACTTTCTGCAGGTCGTCAGTTCAATTCCAGCTGTGGGCAATCCTGTTTCACGATTGCAAGCTGGGGTTAAAGCCTTAAAGTGTCTTGTGTCGCTGTACACGAAGAAGATGATTCATCATCTAACAATTTTTTTAGTTTTTGTTTGGATAGCTTGGAAGGCACACTAGGTAGAGCCGATGCTTTCATGACAACTTACCCGAGCTCGTACGTTTGATTTCCTTGGTGGGCATTTCTTTATTGATGCTGCAAACAGTGGTCATGGGAGTAAAGAATCTTCTTTCGCTGTAAAAAAAATAGTTTGTTAAACCAGCTATGATTTTCTTCTGGGTGAACGTGATGGCCCATTATGTAAGAAGGTGCCTTTCACGACCACTTTCCCGAAGTCGTGGGTTCTATTGCTGTGGTGGCCAATACTTGATTTCACTGCAAGCTGTGGTTAATGCCATGAAAGGTCATTTGTCGCTGTACAAGAAAAGGTACTTTAATCAGCTAAGATTTTTTTCTTTTTTTCGGTTAGCCGTGAATACACGCAAGCTTAGGCTGTAGCTTTCTCGACCTCGGTCCCGAGGTCATGTGTTCGATTCAAGTGGTGGGTGATCATTTTGCAACCCTGCAAGCAGAGTAAAGGTCGTAAAGGTTTTCCTGTCGCTATTCAAAAAGTGACTTTTAATCAGCTAGGATTTTTCTTAACCATACTCGCATACATACTGTATGCACATTGCCTCGAACCATGTTAATCATGTTATTTATCAAGCACGACACCGCTCACATTCCATCCTTGTTTCCATTGCACCAAATGTAAAGCATGTAGATAGAGATTGAGTTCTTTGAGGGAGCTCTATTAATTATGTAATTAACATTAATATTAGCCGGTAGGTTGGCTCTGTCAACATTCTCTTAAGTAAACTTTGCTGCTATCAATATGCCGATGTCATCAATACAACTAGCAAATGAGCTGTGATATTTCGACGTGCTCCAGAGCTGGCAATGATCAAAAGCAGCTAGTCCCAGCATGTGTGCTATACAATCATGACAACTGTAAGTCACAGCTTGCTGGGCTACTGGCATGTGCAATCAAGAGCTTGCAGCTGGTACAAAACTCCACAGCTAGGCTCGTCAAAATTGAACGTTGCAGTTGCCACATTGAAAGCACTGCTTGCCGACCTCCACCGGCTACCAGTCAAGCAACGTATCGAATTCATAATGTTATTGCTAACTTTTGGGTCACTTCATTCTTTTGCTCCAGCCTATCTCTCAAATGTACTCCCCCACCGTGCAAGGTATCGTAACACTTTTTTTTCGGGATCCAGCAGTTTGCCAATACCTCGTACAAATTTCAAATGCTTTGGACACCATGCATTTACTTCATATGCCCTCAAAGCCTAGAACTCATTCCCGACTTGCGTCAGAACATTCCCTGACTGGACCACGTTTAAAAAGAACTTGAAACAGAGCAGTTTAGGACAGCATTAGGTGGGTCCCTGTGATTCATCTTTCATGTGCTTGTGAGTGCTGACACTGGGCATGCTGCAACGAACCGAACTTGCATGCTGCCCCTGTGCATGTCATCCCAACCATGTTATTCATGCTGTAGTCAAGTGTAAAATCACTCACAAATTCAACTGCATTTGTCTTTGCAGCAAATTTTAAGCGCATAAGAAATGATTGAATTCTCTGAGGGCAATTTTTAAGTACATTTTTATTATTATTAAAGGAATGTACATACAGTAGTCATTTGCATAGATGTGAAAGCCTTGATCGTGCTTGCATATCACGTCGGCCAAAAGGCAAAGCACAATCGTGAAAATCACTGGATCACTGACAGATCCCCGAGCAACACGATATTTAGGAGGTTCCTTAGATGATCTATGTCTACTCATGTAAATATTGGGCAGTCTCTCACTGAGGTAGAACCTGAACTATTGCAATCCCGAGCCCGTAATGCTTTTAGGTCTGAGCAAATTGAAGTCCCAGATAATTTACGTAGACAGACAATCATAAAAATTTGAATGCTTGCTGAGGCAGCCAATATATGAGAACTATTCCAGATGTTGTTTTGGCAGCCCGTCACAGCAAGGCAAACAGCTCACATTCTGAATACTATAGCAGTCGGCAAATGTACTGTGGTAGCCTAAACAGTTGCACACACAGAGCCATGAATGTTCCTGTCACCCATGCAGTCAAGATTTAGGAAAGTTGCTTTTCGAAGACGACATAGGGTTACACATCCGAAATCACGAAAACCTACTCAAATCCAAAGCAAGGGCAAATGAGTGTTTATGAAATGTATAGCCATTCAGATTCACAGTTTTGAAGTCGGCAAGCAATAATCCTACGTCGAACACAAATATTGGCATCCGAGTTGCAAGCCACGTATTACGAATGGGTGGTAGGCATACACAGGACTTCGTAGAGCGGTCGATGTAATGAGCTTGCTGAGATCAGACCTTGAATTGAACAGCGATTTACTTACCTATGAACCCAACTTTTTGTGATCGGCCTTATTGAAAAATCGAAAAGATATACCGCGAGACTATCTAGGGTACTCATTTCCGATAGCCGAACTGACATCAGCACATAATGAGAGAGCTTTAGCCGGCGAGCAGATTCCCAACAGGCCTCCTGCTGTTCTGACATTGTAGGATAGGACACACGATCGGATATTTCAGAAACGTCCGTCCGGTAGCTGGAAAGCTTACTGCAGGTTTCGAAAAAGCGAGCCGTAATGGCTGAGTAATTAAGTCAGTTCCTTTCTCGACCTCGGACCCGAGGTCATGAGTTCGATCCTTCCGGTGGGAAATTCTGTATCGCTACTGCAAGCGATGGTGAAAGTCGTAAAGTTTCTTCTGTTGCTATACAAAAAGAGGCTGTTAATTCACCTATCTTTTTTCCGTTTTCGTTTGGTTAGCCTGGATGGTGCACTAGGTAAAGGCAATGCTTTTACGACCACTTTTCCGAAGTCGTGGGTTTCGTATCACATGGGGGGCGATCGCTTATCGCCACTGCAGGCCTTGGTGAAAGACGTAAACGCTCTTCTGTCGCTAAACAAAAGAAGCTTTTCAATCAGGCATATTGTTTATGGTGAGTCGTAGGGCATGCTAGGAAAGATGGTTGCTTTCACCACCTTTGTCCCGAGGTCTTTGGTTAGATTCCTGCCATGGGCTAGTCTTTATCGCCACTGCAAGCGGTGGTGAAAGACTTAAAGGCTCTTCTGGCGCTATAAAAAAGAGGTGGTTTTTAATTAGTTTGGATTTCTTTTGGTGAGCCGCGAGTGCTTAGTAGAAAAGGCTGTTGCTTTCACGAGCTTGTTCCTGAGGTCGTGGGGTCGTTTCCTGCAGTGGGCGATCCTCTATCGCATCGGCAAGTGGTGCTGAAAGCCGTAAAGGCTCTTCTGGTGCTATACAAAAAGAGGCGGTTTAATCATCTAGGATTTTCTTTAACCATACTTGCATGCTGTCCCTGTTCTTGTTACAACTACCAAATTTTCTTTTTTATTTGCCAAGCATGATTCCGGTTGCCATTCGATCACGTTTCCTTTAAAGCAACCGTACAGGCCCTAGAAGGAGATTGAGTTCTTCGAGGGTGCTTAATAAATTGTGGTCTTTATAATAATATCAGCTACTAAGTTGGTTTTCTCACCGACCACTTTAAGTAGGTTTGCTGCATTAAAAGAGCGAATGTCATCGATACGAGCAGCAAACGAGCTAATAAAAATAATAATAATAATGCACTTGATAAAGCACCCTTAGATAACTTAATCTCTCTTTAGGCGCTTTACATTTGCTGCAAAGTAAAGTTTGATATGCTGCAGAGCTGGGAATTATCAAAGCAGTTGGTTAGTCCCTCCATTTGCGACATCCCGGCTTGCCTTCCATTACTCATTGCGGGCTGGCCAACAGGCAGGTGCATTTAGTAGTATACAGCTGGGGTCAATGTAATCAGCTTGGCTTGTTGGTTGTGAGCGTCGTTGCAGTTGCCGCAGCACACCACTTACCGATGACCTGCAATGGTTACCAGTCAAGCAACGAATCGACTTTAAAGTTGTATCGCTTACTTTTAGGTCACTTCATTCTTCAGCTCCCGCCCATCTCTCATACCTAATCCTCCACCAGGCCTGCTCCGTATCAATCACTTTCCGGAATTTAACACTTAGCCAATACCTCATACAAACCTCAAATCCTTGGGCGACCGTGCATTTATTTTGCATGCTCCCAAAGCCTGGAATTCTCTCCCGACTTGCATAAGAAAATCCTCTGACTTGACCTCGTTTAAAAAGAACTTTAAAACGCACCTATTTAGTTCAGCATTGAGTGGGTCCCTGCGATTCGTCTTTCGTGTGCTTATGCGTGCTGACACTGTGGGTACTGTTACTAACCACATTAGCATGATGGCACTGTGCATGTCACCCATAACCATGTTATTTATGTTGTTTATCAAGCATGATGTTACTCAAAATTCAATCGCGTTCCCATTTGCAGCAAATGTCAAGCGCAGAGAAAGACATTGATTTCTCTAAGGGTGCATTATCGCATGCATTACGTCTATTAATAATAATATTTTTTCCAACGAAGCGAGCTGCAGCAGCGTAGGTTGAGGCTGCAGTGACATTAAACCGTACTGTTTCGTATCGCTGAGGTTAGGTCCAGCTCGACGCAGGTAGCCACGTGTACGTACCCGTCAAAGCTGAAACGCACTGCAGGGTGCCGGGCGTTCTTGCAACTGAGCGCTAAGCCTCAGAGGTCTATTAAGTATCCTTCGAGCTCAAGAGATCTAATTATGCCCTAACGCCGAGTTGGTTGGTCAACGGTTAAGGTGCTCGCCCCGACCAAGGTCTGGCTGAGGTCGTGGGCTACAGACTAGAGGCATACGTGAAGCGCTTGAATAGAGATTAAGTTCTCTTGGGGCGCTATACAAATGAATTATATTTTTTTATGGCCAAGCTTTAATAAAAGAGCAGAAGACGAGCATGGGTAATCTTAAGCGGCGCACGCTCAGCCCGCTATAAACAGCGAACGCTAAACCCTAAACTGTACAAAATAAAAACCATATACACGAAGCACAAAACAATAAATCCTAAAACACTCAACCATATATCGGGGTAAACGACCTATACCAGGGGTGGAATTTCCGGGGAAAATGTCCAGGGGTTACGTCCAGAAGAAAAATTTCCGCACCCCTGGTTCTATATACTTCATTAGTCAATGAAAACTATACGTTCTGCTGAATTAAAACCTACTTCAGGCCATTTAAACTCTTCTTGAGAGGCCAGTCACACGTCGAGATTTGCATGAAACACCGTTGTATAAAGTCCAAAAGAGTGACGCCTGTGCTGCAATGTATTGTATCAGAGTCGATAACTTCACGAAGTCACAAGACCAAGTATGTATATGTAGAGTGTTCCAGGACCACTCAAAGCCTAAGCGATTTGGCAGCTTACCGACTTCATTTCATGCGAGATGTAAAGTGAAAAGCACGGCTGAGCCAGGAGGTCAACCAAGATAGTGAGTAATATGGGGCAAGAATTTTAGAATGGCTGGTAAGGAATTGCCACATTCGGCAGCTGCATTGTAAATGGCGTTACTTGAGAATTTTGGAAGTGAGCACCGCAGCGTGGAACCAGCAGATGGGGAGCTTTAATCGCTAATGTTTTAGGTATTTTACAACGTTGTACAGATTTTCCTGAATGAAAGTTCAACACAGTTCTCCAGAGGAAATTCCACGGATGGGTTGAAGAATTCTCTGGGTAACCGTTAGCATGAAACCCAAGGAGTAAGTGACGACATCTCGCCTACACAGAACTGCTAAACTTACAACCAAGATTTCGTGCACGAACATAGCAACTCTGTCCGTAGCCCAACTCAGCCTCCAAGAAAAGGTGGGGATAGTGCTCACAAGTTTTTGATTGCACAATCCACCCTCGATAGAATTTTAAATCGCATTACTGTTAGCCTTTAGCGAAAGCCCTTTAAGGCCACAATTACTGTTCTCAGTCATTGTGGACTGCTACAGGTCTCCTGCTAGCCCTTGCCTTGGTGGGTCCAACTTGGGCACCTAGAACAACCCGTAGCTGGCCGACTAGCCAAGTTTTCGATGCCATCTGACTTGACTCTCATAAAACATAAGAGGTACCCCTCCAAATAAATACTCAAGCTCAAGTATCAAAATAAACAAAAAGCACTGCCGTCTGGCAGGCGTCTACTTTTAATTGGCATTGCGAAGTGCAGCACCACCTATCGCGTTGTAATCCCTGCTCAGGGTGGTCCTCTAGTCACAGCTCAAATGAAACGACAAATGTCAGACATAAGCTTGCTGGAGAATGTGAGTTTGCCGTTAGTCATTCTTTGTTAAAAGCTTTCATATCCGGCCAGTTAGACATCATATTTTAAGGTCGATTATTTTTTTCTCACGGATTTTCCTGTAAGATTTTACTACTGGAATAAATTGGTAAAGTCGTCAGTCAGACACAGAGGCGTGGTGAAAAACGGAGACGAATTCCAGCCCTGGTGGAGCAACGCCACTGTAACACCGATCAACATGCAGCTACGACAGATCTCAGAGCACTGCCTTTATTGTGGTACGACGAAAGCACATTCAAAGTAAAATAAAAAGCCGCTTTTCCAGAGCCATCAAAGGAGATCAACGTGATCGCTCGTGCGTCAGGCCTACAAATAAATCGACACAAAACGATTAGGCTTTGGAAGTGAAAATGTTACCATAATATAAGCACAAATGGAACACTCATCGAAAACCCAGTAGGCCACTGTTGACAATCAAGGTAACCATTTTGTTTCAACGTCAGCAACAGAAAAGGGAGAGAGTGAGTGAGTGAGTGAGTGTGTGAGAGAGAGAGAGAGATAGAGATAGAGAGAGAAAGAGAGAGAGAGAGAGAGAGAGAGAGAGAGAGAGAGAGAGAGAGAGAGAGAGAGAGAGAGAGAGAGAGAGAGAGAGAGAGAGAGAGACTAAACCCATGCTTTACATAGCAGTATCTCTACGATTAACGTTAAACATACCTACTCTTCTTGCAACCGCTATGCATGCCATGATCACTAATTAGGTCATTTGTTGGTTTCACGACAACATAGAGTTCCCAAATAAAATGCTACCATCTGCTGGTGCCTAAAATTGCTATATCATTAATAATATCATTAAAATTTTAAAAAGACAGCGATATACACAATTTTATATCTAAATAAAACTTATTGCACGGCCACCTGAGAGAACTTAAGAACTCAAGTCTGCGAAAACTGTCAAACAAACCGCTGGTAATATACTAGTTATCAATCAGAACACGATGACCACAAGTAAAAAAGTCAAGTAAATGTGAAAATTATAACCGCCAATTTACCTCTGAAACTTCAACATCTTCACTAGGCAGGACTTGATTCTGTGGGTCAAGCTGGTTTTGGAAATCCATTCTGCGACAGATTTCCATTAGTCTCGACCACACCTGCAGTCAGATAGTACGCAATTAAAATAAATTCAGAGCACCAAAGAATTATGTTGCAACGTCTGGCTTAAAGAGGAGCATAGCATGATGAGCTGCAGTACGATTCTTCCGGAGCCAAGTATACTTCCGGAATTTAATATAATAAGGTATCATCAGCCCCATTAAATGTCTGCAAAATGGAAATCTTTAATCAGCTTTGCTTTACACCAACTACTACTGCCACCTAATACATCATAGCTGTAGTAAAAACTCATTTAATGAACCATTCTTCAACTTCGACCAAATATAGCCAATCAGTGCTCAGGTATCGGTCGTAAGATCACGAGGTGCAATGTAGGACACGAACTTCCTAACACACACACACACATAAATGCAATAAAATGCATGAGTGTGCGTACACACATGGACCATGTGTTGCTTACACACGTGGACCATGCACAACGTAAAAAGATTTGCCGATGATTCTGAACTAAGTCATCCAGTCACTGCTATGCCACTAGCTTGCATTATAAAGGCAGGTACGGTGCATGATTTTTAACATACAGCTTGCTAGCAACACGATCGCAAGGCAGTACATACCTCACCATACTCCTCGGACATTTCATCAAGTGGCTCGGTTGGCCAATCATTGTCAGTTTCATTTTCTTCCATCTCCTCTTCCAGCTGCTCCAAGAACAAAATCTGGTCTCGTATTGCTTGCTGTAGCTCGGGTTCTTCAAGCGGCCTAACAGCATCATCTGCCTCCGACATCATAAACTGGGACATCAAGGGAGCCATGTGCCACATCTATAGAGACAGACCAAACATTGCAGCAGAACACGAGATTGGAATGCAAGCTCGCGCAAACACAAACACACCAGATGAAGTTCAAACAACCAGAAATTGTACAAGATGGCAGATCACCTGATTCTAAACATATCCTACCACCGAAACCAGGCTGCTACCCCTGGGCATGTGGCATACAGTAATCTCTTGACAAATAAAGTCGCCCACGTGAGCGGAATTTCGATCCCACAGTAAAGGACTTGGCATGATGGCAAAAACTACATGCAGCACCTTGTGAGGTAGCAATGGAAGAAAGAGCAATAAGGATTCGCTCGATATAGGACAGGGCTTACCCTGTCTTCGTTCACGGCACTGCAGCAGATATTAAGCGATCAGACGTCTCGTCCAGTGATGCTGCAAAAGTAGCGACAGTCGGACTTTAATGAGGAATGCCAAGAGAGAGCCCCAGTCAGAGTAGCACTGCATTTGGGGAACCAGTACACCGAGGCAGTCGGCCAGCCCAAGCCCAGCAATGCAAATTGCAGTAAAACTTGCTGATTTAACAGCCTCGTTTGTATCGTTAAAATCATACCAGTCTTGTTGTAGCAGACAAAGACCACACTTCTATGCCTGCCGGTTGGCCTCACCGAAACTTGTCTCCTGGTCTCTCTCGCACGTTGGTGGAATAAAGTCGTACCCTGACTATGCCTTCTTTACATCCACTAATGCATACACACAACAACAGGATTCTGGGTAGGATTGGTGATAAACGGCATTCACGTTGCAATGCTATTCAATCAACATGGCTAACAAAACACAAATCCTGGTGGTCTAAATAGCCACAATATCATCGGTCAACAGCTGGCACCTTTAAGAATGTCCTTATGTGGCTGCTGCCTTGCCAAAGACCTGAAGTACCACAAGGAAGCTCCAAGCAGCATTGGCCGGGCCAAAAGGCAGGTTTCTCCTAACCCAAAGGGTAATAGTCCCACTGTCACAGGATAACAAAGCTGCCTTCTCATGAAGTTCTGAATAAGGAGCAATAACTACTGGACCATCTGGAGGCAGCTTTATTGGCTTTCTCTACTTAAAACCAGTCACTGATAAGAGATGACTCTCTCTGGACAGCAGGAAAGGCCAATCGTACGGCCTTTGGGATTCAGTAGAACACCGGGTGATCTTATTCGCACACTGAGATCGGTTGAAGAACACATAATGCTGTGGTGGATCTGCACAGGCCACACTGGGCTGCGTTTATCAGCAGGCAGCTCCTGGAGGTCCTATTGATTGGGCTGCAGGCAAACATAGCAACATATAGTGGCAGGGGAAGCTTGTTAATGAGGCTTCAGCAGTGCTCATGGCTCATCTTGTTGCAAGCAATACATTTTTAATAGTATTCTATAACTCGGAGCGCCGCCAATGAAAAAGCCATTATGACAATCGCTTCAGCAACCTATGACTGAAGTAATCAGACGTTCCACGCAATTTTTCTGAGGCCTTACCCGAAATATTTTCCCAGTCACACCTAGCAATCCAGAACCACCTTGCACCTGCCGCATGCGATCCTAATCGTTCCTCAAATCACTGACATGCTACGATTTGCTATGAATTGTTATGAAGTCCCGCAGCAGCCAAAATGACGGCGAGTACTTTCTCAGGTGTGGGCCTACTGTAGTTAAGGGAAGCAAAAATCTGCCTATCAAGCCCCGTAAATCAAAAGCGATATAAGATAAATCCAAACAAATAAAGTTACCAATAAACCACAAATAATCACATCACTAAATGCATAGGACAAGTAGATAACTCACGGACAAAAGGCACGAGGCAGGTACTCTTACCGGCGCGGCTCGACAATGGAGAGTGGACCGACTGTAATGCATTGAGCATTAATCACCTATTTCAACAGAATTTTAAAATATCACATCTTTTAAAGAAAAACAAAAAATAATTTTGTAGAAAATTAACTGCAAGTAAGTGAACTGCGACCTACAGGGTCTATGAGCCATATTCGGCAACGGCCTTGACATTAACGACCACAACGTAACAGCGTTAGATATCACTCCGTAAAACAGTGAAATTCTGTCAATCCATTCAACATTCTGGTTGCGGCCAATTTATTCTGGTCTCAAATCACACAGCGATCTGTCAGAGTGTCAAGAACGATGCAGCAGCAATGTAGACTCGATAGCTTGAAGCAGGGAACCTCCCAAGTGAGCCCCGGCGACAGTGGGAAGTGAGACACACAAAAAAACACCACTCGTTACAGCCCATGCTCTGCCGGTGTGGATAGTGGTGCATGATGATGATTGTCGGACATTTGCCTTTTCTCACTTCAATGGCAAGCGTCATAAGTAACTAAATGACACAGTGTAGCGGTTTGGACGAAAGACAAAGAAGAATGATGCCCTCACAAGCGATTCGTAGTGCTGACGAAGACGGCTGTATTGTATGATGGACATGCAAACTCTGAAGAACCAGCGTACATTCTGATGTAGAAGCCGTCGTGGCTGCTGCTGTCTGTCTCAGTCACGCCGCCAGAGACATGCGACGAAAACAAGCATGGAGAAGTATTCGTGATCAGGAGCTTCAACCGCATTCGATGCTAACGTGAAGCCGTGCACGGTTAGATGAAATAAAATTATGACGTGCAATCGTAGCTTAATTCTAATAATATAAGGGACATTCAATTCGGTCTCGAGAGTGAGACCTGGACCACTGAATGTCCGAAAGGTCTTTATGTCCGGTCCACATAGTCAATTCCACGACCAGACACCGTGCTCGATTCCTTCCCGATGATTAACAATTGCTAATACTTTTACAGCTGTCGAATCTATATCAAATCGGCTTCTTTTTTCTCTGTTGTGTTAACAACCACTAATTTGGTGGAGGTAGCCTGTCGGAAAATGTCACTGAGCCTCTAAAGTTGGTGCTTGGCTGGGCTGCCAAAGAAAGCTATTAGGCCACTGCAGCAGACTATGATTATGGCTGAAAGGCTAGCCTTTAAGTCCCAGCGGTTTGAGCACTTGTCTGCTTAACTAACAGAGCTAGGATGGATGCCGGTTGAGCAACGGATACAGAGCAAAGTTCTTACACTGACCCACAGGGCCCACCACGGCTCGGTACCTTTGTACTTAGCTGAAATGCTGCATCAGTTCAGCCTGTTCGCGCCCTCAGGTCATGTGTTAACAATTCATTATCTGTTCCATTCCTGTACTTAAAGACCATTGGCGACAGAAGCATTAGCTCTGCAGGTCCTATTCTGTTGATCGTGCTTCCACAATTCTTACGAATCGTCAACTACTCTCCAACTTCCGACTATGGCTAATCTTTTTCAGCGGTCCTGAGCTCCTACTTCCGTACTACTCACTACATCAACACCTCTCCCGAATCTGCTATACTTCCCACTATTTCTTCGTTGGGTTAGACCAAGTCTGTTGGCTACCGAATGCCTACCGAATGCCCCTTAGGCTGTGAGTTGCTAGACAAAACTCTCCTGCGTAACACCCACATGGTCTTTAGGAATGAGTGGAGTTACAGACGAAGATATGTAATGCGAGGCACACAGATCATTAATTACGTCCAAATTTAGACTCTCAAGGCCCACCCTGGCTCGACTCCCGTGTACTTGGCTGAACTTTTACAACAGTTTCGGCATATTTAGTGCTGTAACTACTTCAGATCAAAAGATTCCAGACAACCTAAAGCGCTTGCTATGGAGGCCTAGATTCAAGGGGTTGGTGTCTGCGACCTCTTGATCATCTTATTTTGATACATAATTTTATCTTGCTTCGATTCTGCGAAATCTTTCTACCTTGCTGCTTCACTTCTCTTTGTACTTATTCTGTAAAATATCGATGTCTGTGTTGCAGCCAAGGAGAGCTAAATCTTAACGAAGGCATTTCACAACTCGCTAGAAGAGAATCAATACTAAAGGATGAATGGCATGTATGGCATACAGTAATTACGCTCAAACTACAATGATGCCTATTGCAGCACACTGAAGAGGACTTGAAAGCAGTCATGGCCAGCCGGTTAGGTTTGCAACGCTTGTACCATGCCCTAAATCAACCACGATTGAAACACAAAGCAAACGGAAGTGAAAGAAGACAGACTGGTTTACTGGTGGCTTCAATTATTATTTCTATATTTGAAGTCTATAACCATGCTTTTATGCGGTTATCTGTGACTATGGCTACTCGATGGATGCAAAAACCACGTAGACATTTATAATGCCCTCGAAAAGTCCTGAATAAACCCCTTTAGTTTCACCACAACATGCATTTTATTTTTATTTGTGCTTTGCGTGAGTGTTAAACATTACAGGGAAACACACACAGATTATACACAGCACAGAAAGACACAACAAACACACTCACAACAAACAAACACACAATATACAGACACTGAATACACACAGGACACATATAGTACAGCTAGGTATTGCACAGCCATGGGTTGTACTATTCATTGAGAGCTACTACTTAGACTGGGTGAGGCTTTTGCCATTAAATACCTTGTTGCTTACAGAAGGTATGGAAGACCATTGGCATTTTTAATCCAGCCCATTTCTCACGAAGCTTTGCCAAAAGAATAGTCCTCTGCAGAAATGACCGGACTTCCTTTGCAAGAATGGTTAAGTGTGTAGAAACAGATTTAGTTCTCTAAAAGTATTATATCTATTGAATTCTTATTGTAAATAATTATAAGATTATTATCAAATGCCTGCTTTCTGGAATAGCTGGCTTATTGTTTTACCCCTCCTCCCAACTACAGCTAAGTCACAACCGATGAAAATTGCTCGGGGCCTGAGATAACCAGCAAAGCAAATGTCTTCGCGTTGAGCTACACCACAGATTTCCACATAGCTGCTGCGTGCAAACACTTTCCGCGGTTTAGCTAGAGCAAGCGGTGCATCGCGAAGCAGTACTCAGTGGCCAGACAACTTCTAGCATCACCTCAGTTGGCCAGTGCGGGAAACAAACATCTACAGCCTGTATAAGGCACTCCGAACGTCCTACAAACGGCTAAGGTTTTCGACACAATTGCTAAACCCAAAAGCCAGCTCTTGGTGAACAAAAGCATTCCTTTTTTGTTTCGCACAGTGCCGAAACTCAGCATTATTAGCTACCACCGGTCCGTTATCAGCGAGACAGCTTAGAGCAGCTGGTTCGGTGCATTTTAAGTCGGTGATATTTAGCAACAACAGTAGCTGCCCATGAGCAACCCCTAAACAGTTGCAATTGATTTCACCGGAAGCCGATTGTTTGCATGCCTTGAACGGTCGGCTCCTGAGAAGTTTCAGCCTTTCGGTTTTGCGCAAAACCTCTTGGCCTTCGTTTCAGGGGCTTGAACATTTTCGTTCATATTAAGTTCGAAGTTTCTAGTACAAGGACCATGCCTGGCTTTCGGGCCGATGGTGCTACTTCTCGACCTTTGGTGGCTTGGCGTTAGGTTGAGACTTTCAATTTGATGCTGAAACTTAGCTAGTGATAATGAGTGAGCAACTAAAAGTTGGGTACTGTTGTTGCACACCTTAAATATACTAGGTATTTAACAATTCAATCTTAGACATTTGTCGAAACCTTGTGTCTCTCCTGGTTTAAAACACAAGCCCTACATCTGCTAGCATATTTAAATTAGTAAAAGTCGCAGTATTTTCCTATTGATTCTTAGAAAAAATAAACTTGCAACTTATATGCTGCCTGCCCAAGAGGGCGAAAATTAAAAGAAAACACTCTTAAACCCATATTGAGATGGTTCGACCTAACCACATGGAATAACTAGTACTTGCAATTTGTTTATTGACTATTCTATTATTTTTTCCGATTTTTGACGTACGTCTTTTATTGTGTTATTTGTCTGACTCGAAATTCAAAATTAGATATTCATTTCAGCCAACAATATTTGAGCAAAATACATATTCCATGCACTGACATCGACACTGTGGCAGAAGACTATGAAGATGTTGGCAGTGACGAGTTTCCTGCTAACTGAGATGATAGAAACACACTTACGGTAATGAAAACCGATTTATGCATATCGTAATAATCGATTGCAAGCGTTGGTGAACGCCATTAAGGCTCTTCTGTCGCTGTACAAAAAGTGGCCGTTTAATCAGCTGGCATTTTGTTTTGTTTTTGTTTGGTTACCCTAGATGATGCACTAGATACAATTAAATCTTTTACGACCACTTTCCCGAGGTCGTAGGTTGGTTTCCAATGGTGAGTGATTGTTTATCGCCACAGCAAGTGCTGGAGAAAACAGTAAACAATCTTCTGTCGCTATTGAGAAAAAGCTTTTCCATCGGGTAGGTTTTTTGGTGAGCCGTGATGGCACGCTAGGAAAAACAGTTGCTTTTACGACCTTGAATCCGAGGTCCAAGGAAACATTCCTGTCGTGAGCGAGCCTTAATCAAAAGAGCAAGCGTTGGTGAAAGCCGCAAAGGCTCTCCTGTCGCTATGCAAAACGAGGCTGTGTAATCAGCTACCATTCATTTCTAATTTCGTTTGGTCAGCCTGAATGATGCACTAGGGAAAGCCAATGCTTTTGCGACAGCTTTCTTGAGGTCGTTTGTTCGTTTCCTATGGTGGGCAATCGTTTATCGCCACCTTAAGCGGTGGTGAAAGCAGTAAATTTCTATCTGTCGCTATTAAAGAGAAGCTTTTCAATTAAGTAGATCGTTTTTGGTGAGCCGTGATGGCACGCTAGGAAAGATGGCTGCTTTCACGACCTCGGTCCCGAGTTTGTAGGCTAGATTCCTGCCGTTGGCAAGCCTGTATCACCACTGCAAGCAGTGGTGAAAGCCGTAAACGTTCGTCTGTCATAATACAAAAAGAGGCTGTTTTAATTCAGCTGGGATTGTTTTTAATGGTGAGTTGTGAGTGCTAACTCGTAAAGGCAGATGCTTTCACGAGCTCGTTCCTGAGGTCGTGGGTTCCTTACCTGTGGTTGGCGATCCTTTATTGCATGTGCATGCTGTGCTAAAAATCGTAAAGGCTTACCTGGCGCTATACAAAAATAGGCTGTTTAGTCGGCTAGGGTTTTCTTTAACCATACTTGCATGCAGACCCTGTGCTTGTCATCCCTTACGGACTTGATAATGTTATTTACCAAGCATGATCCCAGTTGCCATTCGATAATGTTTCCTTTGCAGCAACTGCACAGAGCCTAGAAGAAGATAAGGTTATTTAAGGGATATCAATAAATTGTATTCATATTATAATTATTAACTAGTTTGCTGGTTTTCTCACTGTTTACTTCAATTAAGTTCGTTGCATTTAATTTGGGAATGTCATCAATACAAGCAGCAAATGACCTGAGATAATTCGACGTGCTGCAAAGCTGAAAATGATCATTGCAGTCTGTCACGCAACGGGAGAGCCTTAGCCGGCAAGCCGATTCCCATTAGGTCTCCTGCTGACATGAGATTGTTAGAAAAGAAACACGATCGGATATTTGAGAACCGTCTGTTTGGTAGCAGGATAGCTTGCTGAAGGTTTCAAATAAGCGAGCCGTAATGGCTCAGTAATTACGCCGGTTTTTCATACGACCACTGCCCCGAGGTCATGGGATCGATTCCTGTTATGGAAAATTCTTTATCGGCACTGCAAGCATTGGTAAAAGCCGTAAGTGCTCTCCTGTCGCTATACAAAAAGAGGCTGTTCAATCATCTAGAATTTTGTATCTGTTTTTGTTTCGTTACTCTATATGATGCACTAGAAAAAGTTAAATCATTTACGACCACTTTCCCGAGGTCGTGGGTTCGTTTTTTATGATCGGTGATCGTCTGTCGCTACGGCAAGAGGTGGCGAAAACAGTTAACGCCTTTTTATCGCTTTTATAAAGAAGCTTTAATATCAGGTAGATTCTTTTTGGTGAGCCGTTATGGCACGATTAGAAAGAAGGTTGCTTTCACGACTTTGGAGCCAAGGTCCTGGGTTAGAGTCCTGTCGTGGGCGAGCCTGAATCACCCCTGCGTTCAGAGGTGAAAGCCATAAAAGCTCTTCTGTCGCTTTACAAAATGAGGCTGGTTTTAATCTCTAAGATACTTGTTCTTAAGCCGTGAGTGCTTACTAGGAAAGGCGGTTGCTTCCACGAGCTCGTTCATGAGGTCGTGGTTACCTTTCCTGTCGTGGGTGATTCTTCATTGCATCTGCATGCCGTGCTGAAAGCCGTGAAGGCTCATCTGGCGGCGAACAAATAGAGGCTGTTTAATCAGCTACGTGTTTTTTCAACAATACTTGCATGCTAACCCTGTGCTTGCCACCCCTGACTCATATATTAATGTCATTCCTCAAGCCTGACCCCAGTCGCCATTTTATCATGTTTCCTTTAAAGCAACGGTACGGAGCCTAGAAGGAGATCGAGTTCTTTGAGAGTTCGTAACAAATTGTATCGTAATTAAGTTTGCTACATTAAACGAGCAAATGTCATCATTACAAGCAGCAAATGAGCTAAGATATCTCGACGTGCTGAGGAGCCAGGAATGATCAGAGCAGTTGGTCACATAACGAAAGAGCTTCAGCCGGCAAGCTGATTCCCAGCAGGCCTCCTGATGACCTGAGATAGCTGGAAAGGAAACACGATCGGATATTTGAGAACCGTCGGTCCTCTATCTGGATAGCTTGCTGTAGGTTTCGAATAAGCGAGCCGTAATTGCTTATTAATTAAGCTGGTTGCTTTCACGACTGTCAGCCGTTCGATTGCTGCTGGGGAAATCCTTCATCGGCACTGCAAGCATTGGTGAAAGCCGTAAGGGCTCTCCTGCTGCTATACTAAAAGAGAATGATTAACTAGCTATCATTTTTTCCGCTTTCGTTTTTTTAGCCTGAACGGTGAAGCTAATGCTTTTACGACCACTTTCTTGAGGTCGTGGACTCGTCTCCTATGGCGGGCGATCGTTTATTTCCACTGTAAGCTGTTGCGAAAGCCGTAAAGGTTTTTCTCCCGCTAATTAAACAAAGCTTTTCCATCAGGAAGACTTTTTCTGGTGAGCCGTGATGGCACGCTAGGAAAGATGGTTGCTTTCAAGACCTTGGTCCCGATTTCTTAGGCTAGATTCAGGTTGTAGGCGAGCCTGCATGACCACTACAAGCCGTGGTGAAAGCTGTTAAAGCTCTTCTGTCGCTACACAAAAAGAGGCTGTTTTTCTTCAGCTAGGATTTTTTTATTGGTGAGCCATGAGTGCTTTCAAGTAAGGCTGTTGCTGTAACGAGCTCGTTCCTGAGGTCCTGGGTTCCTTTCTTGCCGTAGGCGATCCTTTATTGCATCTGCATGGGTTGCTGAAAGCCGTATATACTCGTCTAGAACTATAAAAAAGAGGTTCTTGAAACAGCTCTATATATTTAACCGTACTTGCATAATTGCAATATATTATATACATATAATATATTACATAATATAATATTTAATATAATATAATATATACGAGGACTCAATCTCTTTCTAGGCCCTTTGCAATTGCTTCAAAGGAAGCACGATTGAATGGCTACTGGTAGCATGCTCAATAAGCAACAAGAACAACACGGTTAATAAAAATAATCACTTGATAAAGCACCCTCAGATAACTTAATCTCTCTCTAGGCGCTTTACATTTGCTGCAAAGTGAAACGCAATTGAATGGTAGGTAAAATCATGCTTGAAAGACAAACAAAATGAATAATATGGTTAGGGGTGACATGCACAGGGTCAGCATGCGAATGTGGTTAGTGGCAGCATGCACAGTGTCAGCACTCATAAGCACATCAAGGACGAATCACAGGGACCCGCTAAATGCTGTCCTAAATAGGTGTGTTTTTAGGTTCCTTTTAGTTTCCGTAATGGTATTATATTTAACCGTACTCGCACGCTGACCCCGTGTTTGTGATTCCTAGCTAATCTATCAATGTTTTTTACCAAGCATGATCCCAGTCGTCATTCGATCATGTTTTCTTTAAAGCAACTGCACAGAGCCTAGAAGGAGATTGAGTTCTTAGAGGAAGTTTAACAAATCGTAACATTATTAATTATATTATCTAGTATGTTGGTTTTCTCAAGGTTGACATAAACTAAGTTTGCTGCATCTAATGTGCGAATGTGATCGCAACAAGCAGCAAATGAGCTGAGATAATTCGACCTGCTGCTGAGCTGGGAATGATTAAAGCGGTCGGTCACATAACGAGAGAGCCATTGGCAGGCAAGCAGATTCCCAACAGGCCTTCTGTGGACCTGAAATTGGTGGAAAAGAAACACGGTCGGATATCTCAGAACCATCCGCCCGGTTGCTGGAGAGCTAGCCGTAGGTTTTGAATAAGTGAGCCGAAACAGCTCAGCAATTAGGCTGGGTCCTTTCACGACCTCGTTCCGAGGTCATGGGTTTGATTCCTGTGATGGGAAATCCATTTTCGCCACTGCAAGCGTTGGTGAAAGCCGTAAAGGATCTCCTGTCGCGATACCAACACAGGCCGCTCGTAAGCTCGAGGATTGTTTTTGTTGAGCCGTGAATGTTTGCAAGGAAAGGCGGTCGCTTTCACGAGCTCGTTCCTGAGGTTGCAGGTTTCTTTTCCTGTGGTGGGCGATCCTTTACTGCATCTGCGTTCGGCGCTGACAGCCGTAAAGACTATTCTGGCGCTATAGAAAAGGAGGCTGATTAAACAGCTAGGATTATCTTTAACCATACTTGCATGCTGACCCTGTGCTTCTAACCCATAGCCAATTTAATAATGTTATTTACAAAGCATGAACCCAATCGTCATTCGATCATGTTTCCATAGAGCAACTGCACAGACCACATTAGCATACTCACCCTGTGCATGTCACCCTTCACCATGCCATTCACGCTGTTTATCAAGCATGATAATACTCAACGTTCATTCGCGTTTCCGTTTGCAGCAATTCTTAAGCGCCTAGGAAGAGATTGAGTGCTCCGAGGGCGCTTTATCGTATGGAACAAGTCTATTAACAAAAATATGGTCTTTAACGGAGCGAGCGACAGCTGCGTACGCAGAGGCTGCTGTAGTGGTGAGCCATACAGTTTTGTCCTCCGCACGTTAGGTCCAGCTTGACGCAGGTAGCCACGCGTACGTACCCGTCAAAGCTGTAACTCACTGCAGGGTGCAGGGTGTTTATGCCATTGAGTGCTAAGTCTTTGAGGTCTATTAAGTATAACTCGAGCTCAAGAGATCTAGTTATGCCCTGACGCCATGCTGGTTTGGTCCAGCGGTTAAGGTGCTCGCCCCCCGACCAAGGTCTGGCTGAGGTCGTTGGCTCGGGCTCGGAAACATAAGTGAAGCGCCCGAATAGAGATTAAGTTATCTTGGGGCGCTATACAAATACATATATATCTTTTAACACGCAGCACTAATAGAAGAGCAGAAGCCGAGCAATTGTGGCTTTAGGCGGGGCTGGCGCAACCAGCTCTAAACACTGAACGCTCAACCCTAAACAGTAATTAATAAAAACCATATATACTAAGCAATCGGAAATAAAACCTAACTCACTCAACCATATACCGGGGTAAAGGTCCTATACTAGCGGTGTGTAATTGCCAGGGAAAATATCCAGTGGGAACGTCTAAGAGAAAAAATTTCGTACCCCTAGTTCCATATACTTTTTTAATAAATGCAAACTGTAAGTTCCGCCGAATTTAAAACTACTTTGGGCCACTTAAACTTTATTTGAGAGGCCAGTCATACGTCCAGATTTGTGTGAAACATCATGGTACACAGTCCAAGTGAGTGACGCCCGTGCTGTAAAGTATAGTATCAAAGTCGACAACTGCATAAAATCACAGGACTAAGTGAGTATATACGCAGTGTTCCATGGGCACTCAAAGCTTGAGCGATTTGCTTGCCAACTGAATTCATTTCATGCAAGAGATGTAAATTGAAAAGCACGACTGAGCCAGGATATCAATTGAGGGAGTGAGATATATGGTGCAAGAGTCTTAGAACGGTTGGAACGGAAGTGCCACAGTCGGCGGCAGCATAATAGAAGAAAAAAAAATTGCTAGCTGATTTAACAGGCTCTTTTTGTATAGCGACAGAAGAGCCTGTACGGCTGTCACCACCGCTTGCATTGGCGATAAAGGATCGCCCACCACAGGATTTGAACCCACGACCTTCGGGCTGAGGTCGTGAAAAGCAATCACCTCAATTAGTGAGCCATTACGGCTCACCGATGGCGTTACTTACGAATTTTGGCAGTGAGCACGGCAGTGTGGGAGCAGAGAGAATTATAATAATAATATTAATAATAATGCACTTGATAAAGTGCCCTCAGAGAACTCAGTCTCTCTAGGCACTTACATTTGCTGCAAAGGAAAATGCAATTGAATGGTGAGTCATATCAAGCTTGATGAACAAGCAAAATGAATAACATAGTTAAGGATGACATTCACAGGGTCAGCATGCAAATGTGGTTAGTTGCAGCATGCCCAGTGTCAGTACTCATAAGCACATGAAGGACGATATACAGGGACCCACTAAATGCTGACCTAAATAGGTGTGTTTTTAAGTTCTTTTTAAATGTGGTCAGGTCAGGGGATGTTCTAAAGCAGGTCGGGAGAGAATTCCAGGCTTTGAGAGTATACGAACTAAATGCACGGTCTCCAAAGGATTTGAGGTTTGTACTAGGTATTTGTAGACTGGTGGGTTCCGAAAAGCTGACGGTACGATGCTGGGCCTGATGGTGAAGTATGTCTGATACATATGGTTGAGTATGTCAGAGATATAGGCTGGAGCTTTCATCGCTAATGCTTTAGGTGTTTTATCACATAGTACAGCTTTTCCTGAAGCAGAGGATAACACTGAGTTCTCCAGGGGAATATCCACTGACGGGTTGAACCTGGCTTAACGCCTGGGTAACCGCTAGCGAGAAAGTGAAGGAGTAAGGAAGCGACAACATCTCGCCAACGCAGAATGATTAAAGCTACATCCGAGATTTCGCTCACGAATACAGCAACTCTCTGTCCGTAGCCCAACTCAGCCTCCAAGAAAAAGTGGGTATAGTGCTCACGAGTTTTCGATTGCACAATCCAAGTACAAATGGCTTTCTGTGTGCACACGGTTGCAGACTATCTCACGTAGGTAAGAGAAAGTGACCTGTATGGCTTAGGTACAACGTAAGTCGAGCACGTGATTCAAGTCCGAAAGCCACAGCAATGGTGGCCCTAAGCCTTTTTCATCGGGCCCCTCTTCTCTTTGCTACCCAGTTGATTATTTTGAATAGAGCAGTGAAAGACCCTCTATTACTTAAAGCATAAGACGAATGTAGCCTGTAAGGCTAATCTATTGCATCAACGTGGCTGGCGATTTTACCCTTCTTACGAAGCGACAGTATTTAAATAAAAAAATAAGAAACATTCTGAGCGAGGTCGTTTTATTGAGCTGCTTGAAGAAAGTTGAGTTCATTTAGCAGCAACTGCCTTTGAAAAGAATCACATATAGTGTCCATAGATCCATCAGGTTGCATAGCAATAGAGGCAGTTGTAATGGGCAACGCAGTCTGGCTAACGGCAAAGCGTTTTCATGTAGAAAACGAAATCATCCTATCTAGCTTAAGGTCTCCCTAAAAGGGGTGCAAACCTAACAGGATCTGATATACTCACACCAACTGCTGACTAGTAGCTCGGCATGAACCATCATCACTTCAATTCAATCAATTCATCACTTCTTTACAGCTGCCATAACTTGGTTGCCAAGAATCTCACTTCATAGAGTAGCTAAGCCGCCATTTTTTCACTACGACGTCTACTTTCCCTAAATATCAAATCAACAAACAAATTTCCGATACAATGTATACTTTCCCGGACTCTTAGTTGATGGCTGGATTTATACTGAAGCCTTCAATACTATTTAGAATCGCATTTCTTTGAGCTTCCAGCTAAAGATCTTTCGGCTGCAATTTCTGTTCTCGTTAGTTTTACTGAATCAACATTCTGGGATTAAAATAACTGCAAAATCTTCATACACTATTTTACGATTCCCACTGCAGCAATACCCGTTGCTGTCATTCATGAAAATTGATTGATTTAAAGTTCTCAGAAACGGACATTAAAATAAAAGATTTATGAAACTATTTCTCATTCATTAGTTTAATTGTATGACCTGTCAGACTGAAACAAGAATTGCTATAATTTTCAGAGCTTAAATGTATTGGGCTTTATTTAGACATTTAATTAGCGTTTGCACTTGCTAGAGTGTAACCGAGGGACTTCCAAGCACTGATGGTCACGAGCTTTGCAAGCCAAGAGCAGACTTGTTGGCTCAAAGTTTTACAGATCATTCGTAGCAACACGTTTTGCAAGAATATTATTACTTTTGAAGGCTCGTTGCAAGCTGACCCCTTCAGCTCCAGTATTCGAAATTCCTGCAGGTACCTAGCTTACCGAGACAGCACAGCATGGCAGGTCGGCAGTTTGCACAAATCAGCTGCCTGAATTGAAGAGCATCACCCTGCTTGCTTAAAGCTAGCTGCACAGCAGGACTCTAGTCCCATCACAAATGTCAAGTAACATTTCTAATCAGCCCTGCAGAGGGCGGTTCCTCTGGCGTCAGCTGCAACGGAATGACAAATCCCCTCTGTATTGTAGATATAGGTTGGTGGAGAAGGTGAGTTTGCTGTTAGTCGTTCTTTGTTGAAGCTTTCATCTCGGTACCGTTTCACTACCTAGTTAAACATTTATTATTGTTTTTTTATTGATTTTATTGTACAATTTTTCATAGGAATCCTGTGGTTAGGTCATAAGTTAGGCGCACAGACGTGTGGCGACATATGGTGACGAATTCCAGCCAATAATGTTGCAACGCCACTGTAACTGCAATCGACATGCAGCTGCTTCAGATCCCAGAGCACTGCCTTTATTGTGGTACGACAACTGCATAATCAAAGTACAACAAAAAGCCAGTTTTCCAGAGCCATCGTGATCGCTCGTGCACTAGGCCTAAAAAGAAATCGACACGGAACGATTAGGCTTGGACGTCAAAATCATGCTCAAAGATTATCATTAACAGAATGCTAATCGAGAACTCAGTCTGCCATCGTTGACGATCAAGGTAATCATTAAGTTTCAACATCAGAAAACGGAAGAGAGAGAGAGATAGCATGTCCAGGATAGGAGCACACAGGTGGGGAAGTAATATAATAATAATAATAATATTAGTTCACTTGATAAAGTGCCCTCAGAGAACCTAATATCTCTCTAGGAGCTTTACATTTGCTGTAAAGTGAAATGCAATTGAATATCTAAACCAAACCATCAAAACGAAGTCCGTTTAAAACAGGCAAAGCCAGGCTTAAGCATAGAGGCAGCTATTCGTAGGACAGTTCAACTGGACAGCCAGAACGGGCAATCACCGACTTCAGGCATGAGGAGTAACTACATTAATGTTATTGTAATGACTTCTATATGCCTTCATGCTTGGCAATGGCATGGCTGCACCCTGGTTCGTTCTATCGATGACACACCTGCCATAGAGTTGAGGCACACATTTCCAGATAAGTAACATTCGAAAAATGGAACTCTTTGGATAGGGATGCCACATCCATGTTGGCCCAAGCGTTTGTCACATCCAGTCCTGACTTCTGTAGCTCACTCTGCCCTCAACCAACTTTGTGACTTCACAACAACATGCTCACAGCCAGTTAACAAATCTAAAGGTAAGATTGCCATGACAGTTGCTCTTCGCAAATCACTCATTTTCCCCGTTGACCCCCACTGGCATCTCGTCAAGCAGCTCACCGATTTTAGAAATCGGTCGCGCACTTCAACGTTCCTTCATTCTCTTGCTCCGACCGAGCTACTTACACATCAGCCTTGGCATCTTGTCACCTGTGCTCGAGTCAAAATCACTACCAAATCTCAAATATATTGAATACCATGTCTTTGCTTTGTATGCTCCCAGAACCTACTCCCATATAACCTATATAGAACGTTCATCCCAGAACCAATATAATCATTCTCAATAGATGTCATGACAACCCTGACTTGGTGATATTTATGAATAATAATAATAATAATAATAACAATAATAATGCACTTGATAAAGCGCCCTCAGATAACTTAATCTCTCTCTAGGCGCTTTACATTTGCTGAAAAGGGAAATGCACTTGAGTGGGGAGTCATATCATGCTTGATAAACAAACAAAATAAATAACATGGTTAGGTGTGACATGCCCAGGGTCAGCATACAAATGTGGTTAGTGACAGCATCCACAGTGTCAGCACGTATAAGCATGAAGGACGAATCACAGGGACCCACTAAATACTGTCCTAAATATGTGTTTTTACATTTTTTTTAAATGTGGTCTGGTCAGGTGATGTTCTAACGCAGGTCGGGAGGGAGATTCAGGCTTTGGGAGTTTACGAACTAAATGCACGTTCTCCAAAGGATTTGAGGTATGTACGAGGTATTTGAAGACTGTTGGATTCCGAAAAGCAGGTGGTACATTACTTGGCCTGATGGGGGAGTATATCTGAGCGATAGGCTGAAGCCCAAGAATGAAGTGACCTAAAAGTTAGTGACAATACCTTGAAGTCAATCCGTCGCTTGACTGGTAGCCAGTGCAGGTCGGCAAGAACTGCTGTAACGTGGCCACTGCGAAGCTCAGGACAGACAAGCCAGCTGCTGAGTTTAGCACCAGCTGCCTTCGCCTGATCGCACATGCTGGTAGGCCAGTAAGCAGTGAGTTGCAGAAAAAGAGAGACAGTCGAGACAGGATGTCACGAATGCATGGACCAACTTGGACGTGGTATCGGTATCTAAACAAGCCATAATTTTAGAAACGTTATGAATATGAAGATAGGCAGATTTGACTGTGGAGCTGAAATGGTCGTCTAACGAGAGGTCGCTTTGGAAGAAGCTAAACACCCTCATATTCATCCACACATTAGCTATGCTCATGTAAATTGTTCTTTGTGCATTTACGCATACTGTGCCTACTATAACTACACCGCTGACATTCTTTACTTATAGCATATGCCAAGTGCCTAGAAAATAACCCAGAGATAGAGCAACAGTTGACCTTTTCAGTAAGTTCTCAACGGCACTTAATAAATTCCTCGAGTTACCCGCACAGCATAGGCACATGGGACAAGTTCTGCACACTTACACGATGAAATCAGTGACTCGACGTTTAAAGCTAGACTATAAAAATGTCAGCATGGCATAGCATGTTTTTTTAACGGAACTTATCCTTGATACTTTTACGGCCCCTCTAGTCGTCTTGGCTGTTATCTGTTTTCTATTGCTACCTTGGATTCTAGATATTATGAAGTGCCGAGAGAGAAATGATGCAGTTCTTATAGGGCACCTAAAATGCCTATTCATCGCACTGGCGGCCTGTTTATCTATAGGATAACTACTATGCACAGAGAGGATCATGAATACCTGAATGTGTGCATATAAATTCAGGTACACACAAAAATATAGGTACAGTTGCTCAAGTACATTAACTTAGCGCTACCTGGTAATCATTAGGAATCTTAAGATTGAATTTTACAAACACAACCTATAAATGTTATCATTGTCTAAGATATATATATTTATATATATATATATATATGCGCGTGTGTGCATTTATCGGTGTCTGTGTGTCAAAATGGTGCACATGCTGCCCTATTGGTTGCCATGCAAGGCCGTTGAACATGCACTGAAGTATTTTTTGAGGCTTCCGATTTGGTTTGGAATCAGTCGCAGTTTGAAGAAAAACTGTGTGTACCACAGCCAGAACAAGTCAAAATTAAAATTTGTTGAACGATATTGGGAAAGAACATATTTTAGCGGACCTGGTCAGGCTAGGCAATGAATCAAAAGGTAACTTAGAGCCACAAATAAGCAAACAATTTTCCTAATAAAAGAGAGCCAGTTAACCAAATAAAAAAGCTCACAAAAGTCTTAGGAATCCTCAACACTAAGATGGGCATCTGCAAAAAGTCTTCGTAATTTCACGAGAAGACGGTTCGATCCCAAGCCTACGGTGTTATCCCCGAACAAGGTCAGGTTGAGGTCGTGAGCTCGAGTATCATGGCATATGTGAAGCAACTGAATAGGCATTAAGTTATCATTGGCTGCTATGCAAATAAGTTTCATAGTTCACTTATTTTTTTTGCACGGACTATGAACCTTGGACCGAATAAAATCAAAAAAGCTTGACAGTATCGATCAACTGCTTGTTCATTATTCAGAAAGACTTTTTTTTAGCACAGTCGGAGAGCCAAATCTTTTTCTAAACACCCTACAATTTGTTGCAATGGAAGAATGATCGAATGGTTAGTCTTTACATACTCAATGACAACAAGCGTAGCACGGTTACAGGTGACATCCAAAGTGTTAGCAAGCAAATATGGATAGTTGCAGCATGCCACTGACAGCAAGCATAAGCACACAAACAGCAAAACACATGGATAAAATTTCTGAATCACAATCGGTTTGCCCATAACTAGTAAGTTAAGTTCTGCCATGATAGAGTTCTCTGGGTATGCTCTATCCACTGTATTTCTATTGTTGCTAATTGAGGGAGTTTTGTCGGCAATTTCAGAAGAGTTGCTAAGATCAATGTGAGGATGCCATCAATTCATGCAAAGAGAACTTATTAAGAATTCGAAATGCTTAAGGACTGGTAAGGATCATGGTGAAAATACAACTGAGAGTAGTCAGCATAGAAATAAAACATTAGATTGTGCCTGGCTTACACATCAGCAAGCAGAAAATCTTAAACCGTGTAAAGAACAGTACCAAGCGCTTGAGTCATGATATTCGGCACGTTTCATGGATTTTGGTTTAGCCCAGACAGTACACAATTTGGGTCTACTAAAGACATGCTCAGAAAAGCATTTGACAACAGCCCATTCATAAAAGCTTCTTCCCGAAGACTGCTTCGACAGCAAGCCATCACGTCTGACCCCTATCTAAGATTAGGGTGCATGTCGTTTAGTCACACAGGAGAGAGCCAGCCGATGCCCAACAACGACAGTTTATTACCATGCACGGAGCCAAAGAAGGCACGGCTCCCCTCGGCCCCTACTCTTGCTCGAATCCCCTACTTGACCATGGCTGTCCCTCGGCCAACCCAGATAGTTAATCCACCATCAGTTCACCAGTGGGTTATCGGCCTGTGTCAAAGCCTCATTAGAAGCTGACCACAGCTGTGCACAGGTCCCTCTCGGGGATGCTCCCACCAGCCGTTGAGGAAAGGAGCTGTACCAGCCTGCATGCAATCGAACTACAGTGTATTCCACGACGACTTGCTAAACATTAACCTAGCTCCCTATTACTGTCTTGGCTTGATTATCGTAACTGTCTTGGTGAGCCGTAAAGGCTAACCAGGTAAGGTGGTTGCTTTTCACGACCTCGGCCCCGACGTCGTGGGTTTGAATGCTATAGTGGGCGATCCTTTATCACTACTGCAGCAGCAGTGATGGCCGGCAAGGCTCTTTTGTTACTGCACAAAAAGAAGCAGTGAAATCAACTAGCACTTATTAATTTGTATTTATCTTCTGGCATGGCTACGAAAAAGCGATTAGGTCACTACAGATGGCCATGAATATGGCTGCATGGCAAGTTGGCAAATTCCAGAGGTTTAACCGAATGTCTCCTTTGCTAAAAGAGCTAGGGTGGCTGCTGGCTGATCGAGGGATCCAGAATATAGGCCTTACACTGACCCACAAGGCATGCCACAGCTTGGCTCCTTCATACCTAGCTGAACCGCAACACCAGTTTCAGCCTCCTCATGCCCTCACGTGCTATATGACTACACATTATTTTTCTCATTCCTCAGCCTAAAGACAGTTGGCAACAGAAACAATAGGTGTTCAGGTCGTAGACTGTGGAACTCGCTTTAGCGATTCCTACACAGCGACAAGTACTCTTGTGCGTCCGACAGTGACATTTACATCCCATGGTCGTGAGCTGCTACATCCACGCATCTCACTACCTCAAATAATCTCCTGACTCTGCTGTACTTCCTACATCTATAACTCTACAAAGCCATAAGACAATGTGGGTGTTAGGCAGGAGAGTTTTGCATAGATCGCTCACAGCCCAACATGCTTTCGGCTCTCATTCGGTAGCCAACAGACCTCATCTCACGGACTAAAGAGAAGGTAAGACTGATATCAAAGTCAGGAGAGGAGTTAAGGTAATGTCTATAGTGAACGTACCAACTCAAGACGAATGAAAAGTATGAGCCATAATCGGAAGCAGGAGAGTACTTATCATAGCTCACGAATTGCCTTTGCTCTGTCTCCCTTGATCAACCGGCAGCCATACTAGCTCTTTTAGCAAAGGAGCCACATGCTTAGACCACTGGGACTTGAACAAAGTATTCATGCAGCCGTATTCATAGCCAGCTGCCGTGGCCTAGTTGCTTTTTAGGTAGCCCAGCCAAAAGGAAACTCAAATAATCAAGCCGAGACATAACTCTGGTGCTGGATGAATTTTGCAAGTCACTGTGGAAGACAGTTCCTAATATTAGATCGGATGTAGACGTGGTGGCTAGCTGTAGAACCACTTTAGTGAATGAATCTTTCAAAAATTGAACCAGCTGTCAAAAAAGACAGATAGATTTGCAGCAAGTGGTGATGGTACCAAATCAGCATGACGTATTGGAGGAGCAAAACTGTGTAATCCAGCAGCAGGCATGGCTCTGCCAGCCTATGTCCTGATGACTTTTCAGAAAATCTTATCGAATGTGATATAATGTAAATATGAAATGTAAATGTCAATCTAATCGTGTGGCATTGAAAAGTGATCTGGTATTAGACGACCACATCAGCTCACAGTCAAGATTGCCTACTTGCAGCTACACTAAAGTTGCTAAAATGTGAGCTTGTTTAGACGAGGATACCACATCTATATCGGTCCATGCATTAGTATCATTCATTATTCAGTAACTCACTGCTTGCTACTCTACTGCCTGTGGAATTACGCACTTACAGCTGGTGCAGAACTCTGCACCAGCTGTAACTCTGCACCAGTAACTCTGAAACTCTGCCCCAGCCTAGTGTTGTCTGTCGCGAGTGGCACAGCAGTCACATCTATACAATTCTGGCGGACATGCACTGGCTACGTCATAAATTTAAGCAAGGCATAAAGTCAAGACGAGCATTGACTTTAAGAATTAGTCACTTACTCTTAGATCTTTTTACTCTTCCATTTCAGCCTATAATAATAATAATCATATCAATAATACTAATGCACTTGATAAAGTGCCCTCAGAGAACTCAATCTCTCTCCAGGCGCTTTGCATTTGCTGCAAAGGAAAATGCAATTGAATGGTGAGTCGTATCATGCTTGATAAATAAACAAAATGAATAGCATGGTTAGGTGTGAAGAGCACAAGGTCTGCACGCAAATGTGGTTAGTGGCAGCATGCACAGTGTCAGCATGCATAAGCACATGAAAGACGAATAACAGGGACCCACTAAATGCAGTCCTAAATACGTGTGTTTAAAGCTCTTTAAATGTGGTCAGGTCAGGAGATGTTCCGATGCAGGTCGAGAGGGAGTTCCAGACTATGGGAGCAGACGAACTAAATGCATGGTCTCCAAAATATTTGATGTTTCTATGAGGTATTGGTAAACTGTTGGATTACGAAAAGCAGGCGGTACGATGCTTGTCATGGTGGGGGAATAGATCTGAAAGATAGAGAGGCTGGGGTCAAAGAATGAAGTGACCTAAAGATGAGTGACAACACCTTGAAGTTGATCTGTTGCTTAGCTGGTTGCCATTGCAGGTCGGCGAGATTGGCTGTGACATGATACCTGCGATGGTCACGACAGCCAAGCCTAGCAGCAAAGTTTGGTACCAGCTGAAATCGTTTGATTGCACACTCCGGTTGGCCCGGAAGCAGTGAGTTACAGGAGTCACGACAGGAGGTCACAAAAGCAGGGACCCACTTAGAAGCGGTATCCTTTCGTAAACCAGCCCGAATTTTAGCAATGTTATGTAGTCAAACGTAGGCTGACTCGAATGTGGCGCTCATGTGGTAGTCTGACAAGAGGTCACTTTGGAACATGATAACTAGATTTCAAGCCGATTCAACAGAAGATATGCTGGCCGTGCAAATTTTGGGCTCCACCCTTTCCAATTTCTTAATCACGCTGGGTTAGCCCATAACTAGTAAGTTAGTCATACCATCGTTTAGTTTTAGAAAAACTGCTGCCGTCCATGTGCTGATGTCATCAATGCATGCAGGAAATGAGTTGAGTGAGTTCGAGGTGCTCGAAGGCGGCAAGGGATTAAAGCAATGGTACATCTGAGAGTTATCCGAATAGAAGTGAAAGCCTAGATTGTGCTTGGCAATCGCATTTGCAAGAGGGAGTTTATAAACCGTGTAAAGAACCAGACCTATCACGGAGCCCTGAGGTACCCCACATTTCAGAGGTACTTCCGATGATCTTTCTCCATTCACATCAATACTCTGGAGTCTCCTACTGAGATAGGATCTGAAACACTGCAGAACAGTGCCAGTGATGCCCATGTGAGATAAGAGGTGCTCTAGAAGAACTTTGTGATCGCTAGCATCAAAAGCTGCCGGAAGATCAAGCAAAACAAGCAGAGACACTCTACCTGTGTGGGCATTTCTAAGAAGGTCATTGCACACCCTAAGCAATGATAACTCTGTGGAGTGATTACCTCTAAAGCACAGCTTAAACTTACTCGCAAGGTTGGAAGCTTCAATACATCAGTTCAGCTGGTCCCCAACGACCCGTCCCAGTGTCTTTGGTAGGAATGGTAGAAGGGACACAGGGCGTAGTTACTCAAGTTTTCTTGGACTAGTGTTGCTTTCTTGAGAAGTGGCCTGACCACAGCTTTTTGAAAGGCACTAAGACATGACCTGAGGCTGATGAAATATTAACGATGTTAGTTGTGCAAAGCAGAAGCAGATCAATGGAACGTTGGAGCAGGAAAGTGGAAATAATCCAGATGACTTATTTTTTGCATTTGTTACTCATGCAAAGATCGCTAATCGGTTCATTTGTTAATTTCCCGACTATATGGAGTGCCCGAAAAAGTGCTGCCATATTTAAGTGCTAGAAAATGCTAGATAAATATAAATATCACATAATTTCACAAAAATGACAGCAAGATGCACAAAGTGTTATATATATATAAATATATATATACATATATATATTTATATACATAAGCATTACTATAACTATATATTTATATATATAACTATATCTAAAACTATATATATATATATATACATATATTTGTGTATATATAGGGAGAGAAAGATACATACATATATATATATATATATATGTATATATATATATATATATATATATATATATATGTATGTCTATAGATATATCTAATAGCTATGGCAACCTAAGAGAACCTTATCAAAATTCAGGCACATTACGAATTCCACTAGGTTCCGCCCCACGACCTTGGCCGGACCTAAGTCGGGCAACTAACTTAACATCGGTGCCAAACCAGCACCTAGTAAAAGTGTGCCAAAACGGTCAAATATACTCGTAGTAATCTACAGGTTATCATAGCAATCGGAACAAGATGGCCAAAACCAATTAAGTAAACATGACAATTGTAATCGCTAATGTACCGGTGGTAATTAAACTGCTTCACTAGGCGGAACTTCATTCTGTGGATCAAGCTGGTTTTGGAGTTCCATTGTGCGACAGATATCCATCAACCTCGACCACACCTGCAGTCAGATAGTACACAGTTAAAAGACATGCAAAACACCAAATTATTCAGTGGCAACGTCAGGCTTAAAGAGGAGCATGGCATAATCCGCTGGAGTACGATACTTCCAGAGCCATATATACTATCAGAATTTCATTCGGTAAGGTATTATCAGCTGCATGGAAACCTTTACTCGGCTTAGCTCAACAATAACTACTAGTGTCCCCTCATACATCATAGCTGTAGTAAAAATTCTCATTTAATGAACCAACCTGCAACCTCAACCTAAAGTATGTGCCCAGGTATTGGTCGTAAGATCAGAAGGTGCATTGCAGGAAACAAACTTCTTAACATACGCGCACACACTCATACACACACACACACACACACACACACACACACACACACACACACACACACAAACACACACACACACACTCACATACACACACAGATGTGCATGAAAATGAATGAACCTGCATACACACATGGACCACGCACAACATGCAAATACAAGCATTTGTTTTGAAACTAAGTCACTCAGTCACTACTATGCCTTTGGCTTGCATGCCAATGGTACGCACGGTGTATGGTTTTTAACATACACCTTGATAGCAACACAATCGCTAGGCATTACACACCTCGTCATACTCCTCGGACATTTCATCAAGTGGCTCTGTTGGCCAATCATCGCATTTTGAAAATATATCATCTCTCTTTCCTGCTCCTCCTCGAACAAAATGTGGTATTGGAATGCTTGCTGTAGGTCGGCTTCTTCAAGCGGTGCAGCAGTTATATCTTCTTCCCACATCATTAATTCGGAGATCAAGGGAGCCATGCACCACGTCTATTGAAACAGACAAGCATTGCAGCAGAACACTAGCATGGAATGCACACTCGCAATTGTACACATGCTCCAGATGAAGGTGGCACAACCAGAAAGTTCACAAGATGGCAGGCCACCTGATTCCAAAACATTTCCAAGCACCACAACCAGCTTTCAACAAAGGGCATGCAGCTATAGTGATTGAGGAAGCTCTGGCAGCTGCTGCTGCTGCCGACTCCATCATGTTTTGAGAGCAAACTGTGTCTCTCAGTAACAGTTTGTGAGCCTTAACCAGACTTGTCAGAACAAGTGGAGCTGTCGCAGTGTGGAAAAATGACTCGGCTAATCACTCCGGCACCTCAGCTTATATTACTGTGATCCATGCGTTTTTTTGGTTTATTTCTAATCGCCATTGGTTGATTTGATGTATACCACAGGCTTCAACTGGACATAGCGGCTCCACCTCAGCTTCCTGGCATTTAATGTAATGTAATGTATCTCTGTCGGTAACACCACAAAGTCATTAAGACCATGTGGGTGTTAGGCAGGAGAATTTTGTTTAGCCCACTCACAGCCAAAGTGGCCTTCAGTCTTCATTCGGTAGCCAACATACTTCGTCTCAAGCAAGAATGGGAAAGTGGAAAGTATTGCAGAGTCAGGAGAGCAGTTGAGGTCGTGGGTAGCATAGAAGTGGCAGCTCAGGACCGCTGAAAGGATGTGCCATAGTTGGCAGTAGGAAACTAGTTATCGTTGAGGAAGAATTGTGGAAGCGAGTTCCACAGTCTATGAGCTGCAGAGCTAAAGTTTCTGTCGCCAACGGTCTTTAAGCCGAGGATAGGGACGGCTAATGTATTGTCCACATAGGACCTGAGGGTGCGAACAGGCTGAATCTGATGCAGCAGTTCAGCAAGGTTAGAAGGAGCAAAGCAACGGTAGGCCTTGTGGGTCAGAGTAAGAAATTTGCCCTGTAACGGTTACTTAACCGGCAACCATCCTAGCTCTTTTTGCCAAGGAGACACGGGCTCCAACCACTGGGACTTGGAGACTAGCCTTGCAGCCATATTGAAATTCTGCTGCAGTGGATTTATAGCTTTCTTTGGCAGCCCAGCCAAAAAGGAACAACAATAATCAAGCCAAGACAAAACTAAAGAACTAGTTTAATTTTTTACAAGCAACAGTGGGCGATACCTCAAATTTTTTGATAGGGACCAGATGTGATGGCTAGCTGTAGACGTAGACTTCTGAATGAAACTTTTGAAATTGAGGCAGCTGTCGAAAACGACGCCTAAATTTCAAGAACGTGGTGATGGCCGCTTAATAGCATTACCTAATAGAAGAGCGAAGCCTTTTAATCCAGCCACATGGTTAGGGTGTCCTGTGACCAGCAGTTGGGTTTTATCATCATTTAATTTCAGGAAGTTTTCCGACATCCAGGATCGAACGTCGACAAGGCAAGCAATCAGTTTCTCAGTTGCCGCGGCAGATTCCGACGATTTGAACAACAAATACAACTGAGTATCGTCAGCATAGAATTGATATCATATTCTCTGGCCCCTAAACCTTTTACACATAGGTTGTGTAGAGATGGAGAACAGCAAGGAACCGAGTAAAGACCCTTGAGGGACTCCACTGGTGACCCTTCTCGTGTGTGAGATCGGACACGACACAGATCGAACACGATCAGACAAGTATGATTTAAACCATGCCAATGCTTCGTCTGCCAGACCGATCCTAGTTCGCAATCGTTCAAGCAGAACACCGTGATCAATGGTGTCGAAGCCAGTAGACAGATCTAGCAGAGCTAGGGCAATGACATTCCAGTCGCCGTTGCCACGTAGAATGTCATTGTTAACATTGAAGAGAGCAGTTTCAGTGGGGTGCTGCATCTTGAACCCCGATTGAAAATTTTCTGGTATTCCATCATTTTAAATGTGCTAAACCAGCTGCATACCAACAATTTTTTCAAGAATCTTTGATAAGAAAGGAAGAAGGGAAACTGGGCGATAGTTTGCTAGGACCTGTGTGTTTAATCCAGGTTTTTCAAGAATGGGTCTAACGATTGCCGATTTGAAGGACTTAGGGACGACTTCTTTTCCAAAGAAGCATTACAAATCTTGGTTACGGCAGGGCTAAGTTGGTCTGCCAGTGAAGACCACAGAGAAGAAGGTATAGGGTCTTCAGGAGACGAGCTCTTTTTGCTAGACCTTATTAGGCAGCCACATCGCATGCAGAAACATCGGAGAACTTTTTAAGGAATGTTACAGGCTGTGGAACCGGGATTCCTTCAGTCGGAGGGGGCCTAAAGGAGGCACGAATATGTGCAAATTTTTTCAGTAAAAAAGGCTGAACACTTTTCGGCTGAGCCCTGAATATCTGGTGAGTCAGACCTAACAGCATTGGCCACTAAATGATTTACTGCCTTATAAATCTGATTTGTGTACGACTAGCAGGAATTCAGCTTCAGAATTTATTGCATGTAAACTGATAGTGAAGGGCTGCCCCACTGGTTTGGCTCAGCTGTAGATCCTGTTACCACAGGGGTCCTGAGCTCGAGCCCTTCGACACATGTGCTTCAGCTAGATAGAGATTTAGTTATCTTATGGCTCCCAACGACTGAACTTTTCTTTAAATTTCTACTAAGTGCTCCAGCTCACACACAACTAGTACGTTAATTTGCAATGTCAAGAATCAATGTTTCATTGGAACACTGTCACGAGGACCAAAGCTCGAATCGCCTAAGCGAACCGTAGCAGGCAGTCTTCAAGTTCGCCGATACAGTATAAAACCTCCGGGGTTCTGAATGACAAGCACGAGGGCACATAATCGACATCAAGGCGAGAGACGGTTGACTGTACGAGATGCCACCACAGTCTGCCTGTTCACAAGCCGACGGTCTAGTTTCAAATAACGTTTAAAGGTGCCCCACAATTCCATTCAATTGCCGAAACCCGGCCACCAGCTACAAAGAACAGGTGGCCCCACAACATTTCAGCAGCTTCATTCCCCAGGATACCCATACGTTCGGCCGATCTGCATGACTCGTGCCTAGCATTAGGCATCTCACCTGCCTCGTGTATTCAAGTGAACGAAACAAGTCAGCAGCCTGCAGGATGTTAGTGGCTAGAGTTTCTGCTGTCTGAAGCCAACTCTCCTTTCGCCTTGCCATCGCTAGCTAAAAAGCGCCTCTCAACCTCAGCAGTGCCAGGGCCACCTAAATAGTGGCTGGCAGCTCGACAAGTCGGGAAGCCCGTGGTCGCTCGGCAAATCAAGAATGGGAGCAGGGTTGAGCCTTTGCATGGGTGCTGACAGAGAGTTTGTATTGGAAAATTTAAAACACTTTCTTAAGATTCTAACTTGAAGCGAGCGAATCTAACTTTGAGTGAGCAACATCCCAAGCTTACAGATGCCTCGTAGGCAGTGAGCAGCCAGCCGTCCCTAGCGTCCTGTCTTAGTACTTAGACAGCTAGGCTGCCCTAAAGGCTGGGCGACCACTGGGTGATGGTCAGCCTTACTGAGAGAGGATAAAGAGTAGGACGAGGAGGGCTACGTCGGAGCAGCTCATTGACTTCAAGACAAAGGTAAGGTAGTGCTAGCTAGGGACGTGACAAGGGACCAACTAGACTTGGGCGGCCAGGCGAGGGACAAGTTGGTGAAACGAACAGGCGACCAGGAAAGTGAGCCAATAGCAGATATGCACCTCTTGCCGAACAAGGACACTCATTACCCTCTAAAAATTGTGGTATTTAAGAGCTCCCTGCTAGGTCTGGTACTTTTCACGGTTTGAACTCTCCGCCTACTGATGTGATAATCAAGCACGATCTAAAAAAGAATAATAATAATAATGCACTTGATAGAGCGCCCCCAGAGAACTTAATCTCTCTCGAGGTGACAAACTTTTGCTGCAAAGGGAAATGCAATTGAATGGTGAGAACAATCATGCTGGATAAACAAACAAAATAAATAACATTAGTTTGGGGTGACAAGCACAGGGTCAGCATGCAAATGTGGTTATTAGCAGCATGCACAGTGTCAGCATGCCTAAGCACATCAAGGACGAATCAAAGTGACCTGCTAAAAGCTATCTAGGCTTACATTTCTATACTGATGACAATCGGTTGTCGGTACTTTAATCCCGAGCAGCCGATAAGCATCACGAATTTTCTGCATGTACTGATGACATATGCACATAGATAGCAGCACATTTTCTACAACTAAACGTTAATAATAATAATAATAATTCACTTGATAAAGTGCCCTCAGAGAACCTAATCTCTCTCTCTCTCTCTCTTGGTGCTATACATTTGCTGTAAAGTGAAATGCAAGTGAATAGTAAGTAAAATCATGCTTGAAAAACAAACGAAATGACTAATATGGTTAGGGTGACATGCACAGGGTCAGCATGCAAATGTGGTTAGTGGCAGCATGCACAGTGTCAGCACGCATAGGCACATCAAGGACGAATCACAGGGACCCGCTAAATGCTGTCCTAAATAGGTGTTTTAGGTTCCTTTTAAATTTGGTCAGTTCAGGGGATGTTCTGACTCAGGTCGGGAGAGATTTCCAGGCTTTGGGAGCATATGAACTAAATGCACGGTCTCCAAAGTATTTAAGGTTTGTACGAGGTATTTCTAGACTGTTGGATTCCGAAAAGCAGGTGGTACGATGCTTGGCCTGATGGAGTAGTATATCTGACAGATAGGCTGGAGCCATAGAATAAAGGGACCTAAATGTGAGCGTCAAAATCTTGAAGTCAATCAGTTGCTTGACTGGGAGCCAGTGCAGGTCGGCGAGAAATGGAGTAATGTGGCAACTGCGACGCTCACGGCAGACAAGTCTAGCTGCCGAGTTTTGCACCAGCTGCAATCACCTGATCGCACATGATTTTCTAAAACTAAACGTTAGTAACACTAACTTACTAGTTATGGGCCAACCCAGTGTAATTCAAACACTGGAAAGCCTGGAGCTCAAAATTGGTTCTGCCAGCATTATCTCCCTTTGAATCAGCTGTAAATTTGGGTATCATGTTCTAAAGTGACCTCTCGTTAAACGTCCACTTCAGCTCCCCAGTCAAGCCTGCCTACTTTCAAGCGAGTTTAGATAAGGATACCACTTCAAAGTTGGTCCATGCATCTCTGACCTACCTTCTTTACTTCTGTAACTCACTGCTTGCTGGCCTACCAGTATGTGCAAACAAGAGCTTACAGCTGGTGCAAAACTCCACAGCTAGGCTTGTCTGTCGTGAACGTCTGAATAGCAACATCACACCACTTCTTACTGACCTGCACTGGCTACCAATCAAGCAACGACTTCAACGTTCTGTCGCTCACTTTCACATCACTTTATTCTTTGGCTCCAGCTTATCTCTCAGATCTACTTCCACACCAGGCCAAGCATCGTACTAATAGCTTTTGGGAATCCCACCGTTGGCCGAGACCTCGTACAAACCACAAATCCTTAGAAGAGCATAGATTTAGTTTCTATGCCCCTAAGCCTGAAACTCACTACAGACATGCTTCAGAACCTCCATTGACTTGACCACATTTAAAAATAACTAAAAAGCATACCTGCTAAGGACAATATTCAGTGGGTCCCTGTGATTCCTCATTCATGTGCTTAGGCATGCTGACACTGTACATGTCATCCCTAACCATGTTATTTATTTTCTTTATCAAGCATGATATTACTCATCATTCAATCGCGCTTCCCTTTGCAGCGAATGTTAAGTGCCTAGAATGAGACTAAATTCTCAGACGACTCTTCGACTAATCAAGTAAATCATTAATATTATTAAAAAATGGTAAAACGGATGGTCATCTGCATAGAACTGAAAGCCTTGATTGTGCTTGCCGCTCACATCGGCAAAATGAAGAGCCTACATCATGAAAAGAACTGGACAAGTGACAGATCCACGAGGTACCCAATATTGGAGAGGATCCTCAGATGATCTCTGTCTAGTCTTGTCTACATTGGGAAGTTTCCAACTGAGGTAGGACCTGAACTATTGCAATCCGGTACCAGTGATGCTTTTACTATTCAGAAAATTGACTTCCCGATTAATATATTTTTAAACAAAAGTATAAACATTCAAATACTGGCTTGGCTGCATAAATATGACAACTATTCTACATCTGCTTTTCGCGTCACACGGCAGCAGTGTTAAACAGCTCATACTTTGAACACTGTAGTGCGTGTCCAAAGTAGCGTAGCGATGTAAACAGTTGGACATACATACCTAGGATATTTCCCAACACCCTTGCAGTCAAGATTGCAGAAAATTTCTCTTCCGATATGACATTAGGCTGAGCATCCGAAATCGCGAAAACCTACTCAAATCCAAAGCAAGGGCAGATGAGGGTTTCTGAAATTTATAGACATCCAGGTTGACAGCTTACAAGTCGGCAAGCCATGATCTCATATTTAACAATAATATCGAGCATCCGTGGTACAAGTCACTTAATAGCAATGGGTCACTGGAATACACGGGCGGACGAAGACCAGCCGGCCCAATGAGCTTACAAAGAGCATAGCTTGAATTGAACAGCTATTTACTTAGCCACGATCCCAACTGTTTGCAATCGGGCTTTTTCAAAAATCGAAAAGATATACAGCCAGACTATTCACGGTACTCCTTTAGGATGGCACTGCTGTTATTAGTTCGGAAAAAGAGCACCTAAGGTGGCAAGCAGACTTTCAATAAGCTTCATGCTGACCTGCGATGGTGCGGTAGTCATAGGAATGCAATTCCGCTGTGTCAATTCAAATGTTTCTGGGATGCATGCAAGCCGACTTGAGAAACGAGAACACCGACCACATGCCGCTAGGCGGCAGTCCGGCGAAGCAGCTGCTGCTGGCTTCCGTTAGGGCCTACCCACAAGCCTCGACGAATCCTATAGGTCAGATGCCATGACCTGCCTGTCTTTTCCCTGCCGGCGAAAACTTCCAAGTATTTTGACCTTACACCGGATATTTAAGCAACAGTAAATGTGGATAGTGTCTTATTAGCCTTGCTAAGTTAACGATAGCTCCAGATGATGCTTACAAACTCCGTAGTAGCCTTTTCTTTGTCGTCGGAGTAATACAAATAACGAGAATAATACCACACTTGATAAAAAAAGCATCATCAGAGCGAAATTTCTTTATCGGTGATTTAAATTTGACGCTAAGGAAACACGATCGGATATTTGAAAACCATTTGTCCGGTTATTGGAAAGCTTGCTGTAGATTTCCAATTGGTGAGCCTTAACGGGTCACTAGGTTAGGCGGTTGCTTTCCCGACTTCATTACCGATGTCTCGGGTTTGACTCCTGTGGTGGACGATTTTCGCTGCAAGCAGCAGTCAAATCCGTAGGGAATCTGCTTTCGCTGTAAAAAAGAGACTGTTAAATCAGCTATGATTTTTATTGGATGAGTTGTGGTGGCTCATTAAGACAGTTGCTTTTACGACCACTTTCCACAGGTCATTAGTTCAATTATAGCTGAGGGCAATCCTGTTTCGCCATTGCAAGCTATGGCTAGAGCCGTGAAGGGTCTTGTGTTGCTGTGCAAGAAGAGGATGAATAATCAGCTAACATTTTTTTTCAGTTTTTGTTTGGTTAGCTTGGAAGGCACACTGGGTAAAGCCGTTGCTTTCATGACCACTTTCCCGAGGTCGTACGTTCGATATCCTCGGTGGACATTTCTTTATTGACGCTGCAAGCAGTAGCCATAGACGTAAAGAATCTTCTTTCGGTGTACACCAATTTATTGTTAAACCAGCTAGGATTTTTTTTGGGTGAACGTGATGGCCCATTATGTAAGAAGGTGCCTTTCACGACCACTTTCTCGAGGTCGTGGGTTCTATTGCTGCAGTTGGCAATCCTTGATCTCACGGCAAGCTGTGGTTATTATTCCGTTAAGGGTCATTTTTTGCTATAAAAGATGAAGTATTTTACTCAGCTAAGATTGTTTTCTTTGTTTCGGTTAGCCGTGAATACACGCTAGCTAAGGCTATCGCTTTCTCGACCTCGGTACCCAGGTCATGTGTTCGATGCAAGTGGTGAGTGATCATTTAGCAACCCTGCAAGCAGAGATAAAGGTCGTAAAGTTTCTCCTGTCGCTATTCAGAAAGTGACTTTTAATCAGCTAGAATTTTCTTAACCATACTCGCATACATACTTTATGCACATTGCCTCGAACCATGTTAATCATGTTATTTATTAAGCACGACACCACTCACCATTCATTCTTGTTTCTATTGCACCAACTGTAAATCGTGTAGATAGAGATTGAGTTCTTTGAGGGAGATTTATGAATGATTTAATAAACATTAATAATAGCCGGTAAGTTTGCTCTGTCAACATTCTTTTTAGTAAAGTTTGCTGCCATCAATATGCCGATGTCATCAATACAACTAGCAAATGAGCTGTGATATTTCGACGTGCAAAAGAGCTGGCAATGATCAAAAGCAGCTGGTCTCAGCATGTGTGCCATACCATCTCGACTTCTGTAAGTCACTGCTTGCTGGACTACCGGCATGTGCAATCAAAAGCTTAGAGCTGGCGGAAAACTCCACAGCTAGGCTCGTCAATCGTGAACATTGCAGTTGCCACATTGAAACCACTGGTTGCCGACCTCCACTGGCTACCAGTTGAGCAACGTATCGACTTCATAATTGTATTGCTAACTTTTAGGTCACTTCATTCTTTTGCTCCAGCCTATCTCTCAAATGTATTCCCCCACCGTGCTAAGTATCGTACCACCTTATTTTTGGGATTCAGCAGTTTTCCGATAGCTAGTACAAACCTCAAATCCTTTGGAGACCATGCATTTACTTCATATGCCCTCAAAGCCTGGAACTCATTCCCGACTTGCGTCAGAACATCCCCTGACTGGACCACGTTTACTGAACCCTCAACCCTAAACAGTAATTAATAAAAACCATACACACCAAGCACTCGAAAATAAACCCTAACTCACTTAAACATATAACGGGGTAAATGTCCTACACTAGTGTTTTTAATTTCTAATTAATCTAGGGGTGTGTAATTTAATGTATTAATCAATGGGTGTGTAATTTCCTATAAAAAAACCAATGGGAACATCAGGGAGGAAAGATTCTGTACCCCTAGTTCTATATACTTCTTGCAGTGTGGGAGCAGAGAGAATAATAAAATAATTATTAATATTAATAATAATGCACTTGATAAAGTGCCCTAAGAGAGTTAAATCTCTCTTTAGGCGCTTCACATTTGCTGCAAAGGGAAATGCAATTGAATGGTGAGTCATATCAGGCTTGATAAACAAACGAAATAAATTACATGGTAAGGGGTGACACGCACAGGGTGTGCATGCAAATGTGGTTAGTAGCAGCATGCACAGTGTCAGCCCGCATAAGCACATGAAGGACGTTTTACAGGGGCCCACAAAATGCTGTCCTAAATAGGTGTGTTTTTAAGTTCTTTTTAAATGTGTTCAGGTCAGGGGATATTCTGAAGCAGGTCAGGAAGGAGTTCCAGGCTTTGGGAGTGTACGAACTAAATGCACGGTCTCCACAGGATTTGAGGTTTTTACGAGGTATTTGCAGAATTTTGGATTCCGAAAAGCGGATGGTACTATGCTTGGCCTTATGGTTGAGTATGTCAGAGATATAGGCTGGAGCTTTCATCGCTAATGCTTTAGGTGTTTTATCACATAGTACAGCTTTTCCTGAAGCAGAGGATAACACTGAGTTCTCCAGGGGAATATCCACTGACGGGTTGAACCTGGCTTAACGCCTGGGTAACCGCTAGCGAGAAAGTGAAGGAGTAGGGAAGCGACAACATCTCGCCAACGCAGAATGATTAAAGCTACATCCGAGATTTCGCTCACGAATACAGCAACTCTCTGTCCGTAGCCCAACTCAGCCTCCAAGAAAAAGTGGGTATAGTGCTCACGAGTTTTCGATTGCACAATCCAAGTACGAATGGCTTTCTGTGTGCACACGGTTTCAGACTATCTATCATAGGTAAGAGAAAGTGACCTGTATGGCTGAGGTACGACGGAGGTCGAGCACGTGATTCAAGTGGGAAAGCCACAGCAATGGTGGCCCTAAGCCTTCTTCATTGGGCCCCTCCCCTTTTTGCTACCCAGGTGATTATTTCGAGTCCAGCAGTGGACGATCCTCTATTACTTAAAGCATAAGACGAGTGTAGCCTGTAAGGCTAATCTACTGCTACATCAACGTGGCTAGTGATTTCATTCTTCTTACGAAGCGACAGTATTTAAGTAAAAAAAATAAAAGAAAATGTTCTGAGCAGGTCATTTTCTTGAGCTGCTTGAATAAAGTTGACTTCATTTCGCTGCCTCTGAAAAGAATCACATGTCATGTGCATAGATCCATCAAGTTGCATAGCAATAGAGGCAGGTGTAATGGGCAACACACTCTGGCTAACCGCAATGCCTTTTCATGTGGAAAATGAAATAATCCTGTCTAGCCTAAGGATCTCCCTAAAAGGGTGCAAACCTAACAAGATCTGATATACTCACACCAACTGCTGACTAGTAACTTGGCATGAACCATCTCATGTCCACAATCAGTGACAGCAGCCTTAAAAGCAGAACTAGTTATGGTGGACAGAAAGAACACTGTTCATGAGCCATGCGACTCAGTGGCAGGTACTCAGTAAGGCTAAGCCCGATCAATGACAGACACACATTCACTGCCTCGCTATCTCATTAAGTATGTCCTGCTTGCTTTACGGAATCTCCACCGGCACGAGAGCTTAGGACATCCCTTCCTTACACCTGCCATAGCTTGGTCGCCAAGAATCTCACCTCTTTGCGAAGCTAAGATGCAATTTCTTCCATACAATGTCTCGTTTCTGTTACTGGTAGTTGATGGCTGGATTCGTACGACCTGCACTAGCTACCAGTCAAGCAACTGATAAACTTCAAAGTTCTTTCGCTCACCTTCAGGTCACTTCATTCTATGGCTGCAGCCTCTCTCTCAGATATACTCCTTCACCAGGACCAGCTCCGTACCAATCGCTTTCCGGAATCCAACTGTTAGCCTATTCCTCATACAAACCTCAAATGCTTTCACGACCGTGCATTTCTTTCGCAGGCTCCACAAGCATGGAACTCCCTTCCGACTTCCGTCAGAAATCCCCTGACTTGACCACATTTAAAAAGAAATTAAAATCGCACCTATTTAGGACAGCATTTAGTGATCAATAACACGCTCACATTCACCCATTGAATATATCATATATCATATTGCCTCACTATCTTATTAAGAATCTCCTGCTTGCTCTACGGAATCTCCGCCGGCATGAACGCTGTGGATATTCCTTCTTTACAGCTGCCATAGCTTGGTTGCCAAGAATCTCACCTCATAAAGAAGCTAAGCTGCAATTTCTTATGTACAATGTCAACTTTCCCTTACTCTTAGTTGATGGCTGGATTTATAATGATGCCTTCAACAATAATTTTCAGCCTTCTTTACTGAAAAAAGTGTGCACACTCCTGCCTCCATTAAGCCCCCTCCGACCAAAGCAATCGCCGTTCATCAACCTGTGACCTTTCCTTAAAGGTTCTCCGATGTTTCTGCCTGTGATGTGGCTGCCTTAATAAGGTCTAGCAAAAAGAGCTCGTCTCCTGAAGACCCTATACCTTCATCTCTGTGGTCTTCACTTGCAGACCAACTTAGCCCTGCCATAACCAAGATTTTTAATGCTTCTTTTGGAAAAAGGGTCGTCCCCAAGTCCTTCAAATCGGCAATCCTTAGACCTATTCTTGCAAAGCCTGGATTAGACACATAGGTCCTAGCAAACTATCGTCCAGTTTCCCTTCTTCCATTCTTATCAAAGATTCTTGAAAAAAATGTTGCTAAGCAGCTAGTTGAACATATTAAAAATATTGGAATGTCAGAAACATTTCAATCAGGTTTCAAGAGGCAGCACTCTACTGAAACTGCTCTCCTCCGTTTTAACAATGACATTCTACGTGGCAACGACGACGGGAATGTCACTGCCCTAGCTCTGCTAGATCTGTCTGCTGCCTTCGACACCATTGATCACGAAGTTCTGCTTGAACGACTGAGAACAACGATCGGTCTGGCAGACGAAGCACTGGCGTGGTTTAAATCATACTTGTCTGATCGTGTTCAATCCGTGTCGTGTCCGGTCTCACACACGAGAAGGGTCACCTGTGGAGTCCCTCAAGGGTCTGTACTTGGTCCCTTGTTGTACTTCATTTATACGCAACCTCTGGGAAAAGTGATTATGGCCCATGGAATAGGATATCACTTCTATGCTGACAATACTCAGTTGTATTTGTCATTCAAACCGTCGGAATCTGCTGCAGCAACTAAGAAACTGAACGCTTGCCTTGCCGATATTCGATCCTGGATGTCGGAAAACTTCCTGAAATTAAATGACGATAAAACCGAACTGCTTCTCACAGGACACCCCAAGCGTGTGGCTGGATTAAAAGGCTTTGCTGTTCTAATAGGTGATCCTATTGTGCGACCTTCACCACATGCTCGTAATCTAGGTGTCGTGTTCGACTGCTGCCTCAATTTCAAATGCTTCATTCAGAAGACTGCCTCTACAGCTAGCCATCACATCCGATCCCTATCCAAGATTAGAAGCTGTCTCGCACAGTGGCTTGTAAAAAGTGTAACTAGCTCTTTAGTTCTGTCTCGGCTTGATTATTGTAATTCCCTTTTGGCTGGGCTGCCAAAGAAAGCTATTATGCCACTACAGTGGACTATGAATATGGCTGCAAGCTGGTCTTCAAGTCCCAGCGGTTTGAGCACGTGTAATCTTTGCTGAAAGAGCTAGGATGGTTGCCGGTTGGGCAAAGGATAGAGAGCAAAGTTCTTACGCTGACCCACAAGGCCAGCCATGGCTTAGCTCCTTCGTACCTAGCTGAACTGCTGCATCAGTTTCAGCCTGTTCGCGCCCTCAGGCCCTGTGTGGACAATAAATTAGCTGTCCCATTCCTCCGCTTAAAGACAGTTGGCAGCAGAAGCTTTAGCTCTGCAGGTCCTAGACTGTGGAACTCGCTTCCAAAATTTTTACGCAATGACATCTACTCTCCAACTGCCGACTATGGCACTTCTTTTTCAGTGGTCCAGAACTGCTACTTCTATGCTACTCACTACCTCAACTGATCTTTTAACTCTGCTATGCTTCCCACTTTCTCTTTGTTGCGTGAGACGAAGTCTGTTGGCTACCGAATGCGTACCGAAAGCCGCTTAGGCTGTGAGTTCGCTATACAAAACTCTCCTGGTTAACACCCACATGGTCTTTATGACTTTGTTGAGTTTCTGACGGAGATACAAATTATTTTCAATCGCATTTCTGTGAGCTTCCAGCTAAAGATCTTTCGGCTGCAATTTCTGATCTCGTTAGTTTTACTGATTCAATATTCTGGGATTACAATTACTGCAAAATCTTCATACACTATTATACGATTCCATCTGCAGCAATACCCTTTGCTGTCATTCTTAAAAATAGATGGATTTAAAGTTGGGAGAAACGGTCGTTGTAAACATTGTTTTTAAGAAACTACTTCTCATGCATTAGTTTGATTGTATAACCGGTCAGACTAAAACGATAATTACTATCGTTTTCACAACGTAAATTTATTGGGCTTTATTTAACCATTTATTTAGCATTTGCACTCGGCGGATCGCAACCGACGAACCTCCGAGCACTGATAGTACACGAGCTGTGCAAGCCAAGAGCTGACTTGTTAACTAAAAGTAATAGGCTTTCAATAAGCCTTTAGCGTGTTCAAAATAATTCTTAGCTACACGTTTTGCAAGAATATTACTAATTTTGAAGGATCGTTACCCGCTGGCCCCTTCAGCTCTAGTATTCGAGATTATAGGTTGGTGGTGAAGATGAATTTGCCGTTAGTCGTTCTTTGTTGACGCTTTCATCTCTGTACTGTTTCACTACCTAGTTTCACATTGATTAATGTTTTTATGGATTTTCTTGTACAATTTATCGTAGGAATCCAGGGGTAAAGTCATCAGTTAGGCACAGACGTGTGGTGACAGAAGGTGACGAATTCCAGCCAATGGTGTTGCATCGTCACTGTAACCAGGATCGACATGCAGCTGCGACGGATCCCAGAGCACTGCCTTTATTGTGGTACAAGAACAGCATAATCAAAGTAAATAAAAAGCCAGTTTCCAGAGTAATGGTGATCGCTCGTGCACTAGGCCTAAAAGGAAATCGACACGGAACGATTACGCTTGGACGTCAAAATCACGCTCAAAGATTATCAGAAACAGAATACTAATCGAAGACTCAGTCTGCCATCGTTGACGATCAAGGTAATCATTATGTTTCACCATCAACAAACGGAAGAGAAAAAGACAGAAAGAGAGAGAGAGAGAGAGAGAGAGAGAGAGAGGGGGAGAGAGAGAGAGAGAGAGAGAGAGAGAGAGAGAGAGAGAGAGATATAGCTTGTCAGGATAAGAGCACACAGGTGTTAAAGTAATATCTACAACAAACCATTAAAAAAAGTCCGTTTATAACAGGCGAAGCCAGGGTTAAGCATTGAGGCAGCTATTCGTAGGACAGTTCAACTGGACTGCCAGAATGGGCAATTACCGACTTCATGCTTGAGGTGTAACTATATTAGGGTTATTGTAATGATTTCTGTATGCCTTCATGCTTGGCAATGGCATAGCTGTACCCTGGTTCGTTCAATCGATGAACACACCTGCCATAGAGTTGAGGCATCAATTTCCAGATAAGTAACATCCAAAAATGGAACTCTTTGGATAGGGACGCCACATCCATGTTGTCCCAAGCGTTCGTCACATGAAGTCCTGACTTCTGTCGCTCACTATGCCCTGAACCAACTTTGTGCCATCATAAAAACAAGCTCGCAGCCAGTGAAAAAATCTAAAGGTAAGATTGCCATGACTGTTGCTACTCCAAAATTATACATTTCCCGTCGACCCCTACTGGCTTCTCGTCAAGCAGCTCATCGATTTTAGAATTCGGTCGCACACTTCAAGGGTCCTTCATTAGGTGTGACATACACAGGGTCAGCATGCAAATGTGGGTAGTGGCAGTGTGGGCACGTATAAGCATGAAGGACGAACCACAGGGACCCACTAAATGCTGTCCTAAATAGGTGTGTTTTTAAGTTCCTTTTAAATGTGGTCTGGTCAGGTGATGTTCTGACGCAGGTCGGGAGGGAGTTTCAGGCTTTGGGAGCATACGAACTAAAAGCACAGTCTCTAAAGGATTTGAGGTTTGCATGAGCTATTTGTAGACTGTTGAATTTCGAAAAGCAGGCAGGTGGTACGTTGCTTGGCCTGATGGGGGAATATATCTGAGAGATAGGCTGGAGCCCAACAATGAAGTGACCTAAAAGTGAGTGACAAAACTTGAAGTCAATCCGTCGCTTGACTGGTAGCCAGTGCAGGTCGGCCAGAAGTGGTGTAATGTGGCTACTGCGACGCTCACGACAGACAAGCCAGCTGCTGAGTTTAGCACCAGCTTCAATCGCCTGATCGCACATGCTGGCAGGCTAGTAAGCAGTGAGTTGCAGAAGTCAAGACGGGATGTCACGAATGCATGGACCAACTTTGACCTGGTATCCTTATCTAAACAAGCCCTAATTTTTGCAACGTTATGAAGATAAAAATAGGCAGCTTTGACTGTGGAACTGAAATGGTCGTCTTATGAGACGTCGCTTTGAAAGAAGCTGAACACCATCATATTCAGGCAGGCATTAGCTGTGCACATGTAAATTGTTCTTAGTGCATTTACGCATACTGTGCCTACTATAACTAAACCACTGACATTCTTTATTTATAGCATATGCCAAGTGCCTAGAACAGTAACCGATAGATTGATCAACAGTTGACCTTGTCAGTAAGTTCTCAAATGCACTTAATAAATTCCTCGAGGTACTCGCATATCATTGGCACACGGCACATGTGCTGTACACTTACACGATGAAATCAGTGACTCGATGTTTAAAGCTAAACGATAAAAATGTGTGCATGGCATAGTATGCTTTTTTAAAAGAACTAATCTGATACTTTCCCGCCCTCTCTAGTCTTCCAGGCTGTTATCTGTTTACTATTGCTAGCTTGGATTCTAGATAATATGAAGTGCCGCGAGAGAAAGGATGCAGTTCTTATAGGGCACCTCAAATGCCTATTCATGGCACTGGCGGGCTGTTTATCTATAGGATAACTACTATGCACAGAGAGGATCATGAATACCTGAATGTGTGCATATAAATTCAGGTATACACAGAAATATAGGTACATTTGCTCAAGTACATTTACTTAGTACTACCTGGTAATCATTAGCAATCTTAACATTGAATTTTACAAAAACAACCTATACATGTATCATTGTCAAACATATATATATTTATACATATGCCCGTGTTTGCGTTTATCGGTTTCTGTGTGTCAAAATGGTGCACATGCTGCCCTATTGGTTGCCATGCTAGGCAAGTTGAACATGCACTGAAGTATTTTTTGAGGTTTCCGATTTGCTTTGGAATCAGTCGCAGTTTATAAAAGAAACTGTGTGTACTGTGTGTACACTAAGATGGGCATCCAATGGCACGTGTGAAGCAACTGAATAGGCATTAATTTCCCATTGGCTGCTATGCAAATTTTTTTTAAAATACATTTTTTTTTATTATTGCACAGCCTATGACCTAGGACCAAATAATAGTTGCAGCATGCCAGTGACAGCAACCATAAGTACATAAAGAGCAAGTGACAATGATAACATTTCGGATTCAATGAATTGGTTTGCCCATAACTAGTAAGTAGTAAGTTAAGTTCTGCCATGAGTGAGTTCTTTGGGTACGCTTTGTTGTAAGAAAAGTACCCTTTCAGGACATTTCCCTTTTCACTCCTCCTCATGCTTAGTTCGCATTTCGAAGTCTTGAAATGGAAAATGTCCCAAAAGTTTACTTTTCTTTTATCATTAAAAACTGCGTCTGTTTTGAGATTCGATGTAGTGCTCTTCACGTTAGAGACAAGAGCGTTACCCATTGTTCCACTAATTCAACTGTCTGACTCACATATAGAAATTACGTACTTGAAATTCGTCTCATACTTTCTATTTCTTTTTCATACTGACCAATGAATGCTCTCTGGCAACTGTTCTATTCATTCTTTCAACTAATGCAACACTCCTTTTACTAGTCCCTTCAATAATTTGTGTTTCATGTTTTTTCATCGCTTTAGCAAACTCACTTTTAAACTCCGATCCTGAATCAACTGTAATTTTCTTTGGCCATTTCAAAGGACCTTTATTGTAAATATCTATTACTGCTTTTGTTACTTCTTTAGAAGACTTTGTTTTAGGAGGTATGGAATCTTTATATCTACTAGCAACATCAATAACACTAAGTGTATATTTATATCCAGAATCATTAGGCATGTATAAAATGTCTGCTTGATGATTTTCATTAGGCTCAACAATATTAAAGAAACCTTCTGGAATTTTCTTAGGTCTTGGTTTGAATACTTGACTTATATCTGAGTCCGGATTGAATTTACCTTCTTTTTTCTTTCATTTAGAGTTTAAAATGACATTCTATATATAATTAAAAATTTTTTTGTAACCTGTTTAAATATATTTAATGAAACTGATTATCTAGAAGGAAAACATTCTTACTGTCATTAATAAATAAAGAGATCAAAAAGAAAATATGAAATACGGTGCGATATTTGTGATAAAAATATGAATGAAACAGAATTTGATTCTAGTCTTATGTGCAATGGTGCAATTATAATTTGCTCTTATTGTAACATAATAACTCACACATTTTAGAAAGAGAGACCAACTAAATTATATTCATTAGTTAAGAAAACCTTAAAAAACAATGTTGCTCTGCTTTTTTACATCATTGTTTAGACCATGAAGCTATTTGTTCTATATCAAAACTATTTCCTATTCTTAAAGATAAACGTGAAGCAACAAAGTTAAAAGAGTTAATAGTTTTAATATACCATTTATACTATTCGGGAGGGTTCATAACTGACCAAGATGTTTACTCTTAGTTTTCCAGTTGTATCAATGAAATACTACTCTGATGAAAGACTTGAAAAATAAAAATAATACTTTGAATCCACACCTGTCGGAGAAGTATTTATTGCTCTTACATCTCCAGATACTGCAGTTGTATCAATAGTAGGTTTTAGAAACATACAATTAGATGCTCCAGCAACCATAACATTCAATATCATTATGTGTGGTGCTGTTTTGTTTGTTCATGAATAAGGTGTTGATAGATTAAGTATTGAGTTCTTTGCATTAAGATCCGTTGATAGCGCTAGTACTTCTGTTATTTTTTAACTGTTTTATCTACATAAGATTTAGTTGAAACACCAAGAGGATTAACAGGATTAGCAACATTAGTTATCGAAAATCCTCCCATATCAATATTAGTTGTTGAAAGAAATCCTTCAAGTAAAACATCCTTCTTCATTCCACCATAAGTAACACGAAAATCATCATTTAATACAACTGGCTTTCCATTACCCGAATTCCAATAATTAGATGTTATAGCAAAGCTATTCATTTTTAAATCTCCAGCCATTGTATCACCAGTTCTCTTAACATAATTACTTACTAGACTATCATTTATTGCATCAGTAGGATTAACACCTGGAGCAAGATTAGTAATTGTTTTCCACCAAGATTCAAAGTCGTTCCCGTATTTACAACAAATTTAGAATCTGCATAAGACTTTAAAACAGCATCTGAGTCATTAATTGGATCTGATAAATTTATAATTCTATTACCATTAGCATTCAAATCTGAAAGTATAGTACCATTAATTTTTTATACGAAATCCTCCTCTCTAAACTTGGATATTTTCTATATATTCATTGATTAATATTTTACTTCAATGTAATACTTTTCTAACTATTGAAACTAATCTTGCAAATCTAAATGGATCCTCTTCTTCAACAACTTGTATTTCTACTTTTTATATAATATTTTATATCAAAACCAAAACTCTTGTTATTGTTAAAACGACAATAATCAGAAATTATACTAAATTCAAATTCAAACAACTTTTCATCTTTAAGTAAAAACATACATAATCAAATATGAATTGGCATATCAAAAATATAATTTTTTGGAATCCTTACTGACCCAGCAGCAACAAAATCCTTAGGTACATCATCACAATTCAATCCAGGAACAAAGATTTCAAATTCACTATAAAAGCATCTACTTAATTTTAGTACATGAAAGCCAAGTAAGCATTGTGATAAATATTGTTTTGGTATAAAATCTTCCACAATACTACGACTCCATAAACATTTTATTTCTAATAATGTATCTTCATCAACAACTCCATTTGGAGAATATCTATAAACACCATCACTAGCGAAACAATCATTTGCATTTTTAATAGTTCGATCTAATTTCATTTCTAAATATTTAGCGGCAATTGGCTCGAATACCTTACCAAATAACAATTGTGGGAATATTATTGGTTGAGAGTTCGCACTATATTTATTTAGTTTTCTATTAGCAATTTATTCAATATCACAATCAATTTCTGAATCAAAAACCATATCATTTCCTAAAACAGAATAAACTTCTGATCCACCAATATTTAAACTCATAGATCTCTTCCATTCATAATACCCTTGAATATAATTCGTTTTTTTCGTTATATTTAGTTATTATAATTTTATTAAAAATACTTTCCTTCATATACCATATTTCCTTTACTGCAAGTGAAATTAGCACCACATTCATTAGAAGTTAGCTCAGCACTATTCTCACAAATAGTCAAGTAATGGATTATCAATGTGTTTCCAGCAGGTGCAGCCCTATTGAACTCAACAGTTACATCTAACCGAGAAGTCACTCTAAGAGGCTCATCATTATATTGCAAGTCAATAACATGAATAGGATAAAGTGACATCCATTCTGAGAAAGAAACACCACCAGGACTAACAATCTCATTAACACCAAGATATTGCTTTCTGAAAGTTATGAAATCCATAAATTCAGGTGTTTACTTACCAAATTTTGCCAAAGTAGATCTTGGAACTGCAGGATATTAACGGCACTAACGTTGCTGTAAGCGGTAACACCACATCTTTTCTTTGAGGTGTAATTTCATACAATTTTGTAACAACAAACAAACCTCTGGGTATAGTAGTATCAGCTAAAGTAGAGATCCATCGAACGTTAATTGTTTTTCCATATATTTCTGTCGTTAAAGACCCATCAACCGTTGCTCTAAAACGTACTGTAGCAATATTTCCATCGGATATTCTGTTCAGATATTTAAAGTTTTCACCGTTACTAGGATTAACAGGGTAGTTTTCTAAGAAGATAGAATATCCATTCATATGTAAATTACCATTGAAAGTTCCACCTGTTAGTTTAAGGAAGCTAAAGTCCATATACGATTTATTTGGAATATCATTATCAGAAGTAGGAGGTCCTCAAACAGATAAATTCCCATTTACAGTTAGTGTTCCATTAATAGTTCCACCAGTCTTAGGTAGTTTACTGTCTGCATAATCTTTAGTTGCAGCATCACTAGGGTTTACAGGATTTGCTAGTTCTATTAACTTATAATTTTTCATATCGATATCTCCATCACATGTAGTCCCTCTTTATACTTTAGTAACAAAATTGGTATTTATATACATTCTATTTACCGCATCTCCAACATCAACAGGATCACCTAAATTCTCTATTAACTTTCCATTCATACTTAAACTGCCTGTAAGTACATCACCACTTTTTTAATGTATTTTGCTCTTCTTCTTTTAGGTCTGAACATTTCTATACAATAGTTAAGCGAAAATCAATGTAAGTTATTCCACTTGCAACAGTAAATTTATCGATAGCATATCTACACGTTCCATCAATGTTAATTATTAAAACTAGGGTACCTAGTTCAGGAATTAGTACCACTGACTCCATAGGTATTATCAGTGGATGACTCCACGTAAGAATTTGTTTTGTCAGTTGCGTACATAATTCTACTTACCATTGCAAAGTTGGGTAACACCCCTGGAAAAAAGTTTTAAGAGTAATCATGTACGCAATAACTTTTCCAGTGGCTGCAATAACAGGCTTATCAGTAGGTGTAAGTTGTTGGGGTTGAAATTTATTTCTTGTGCTATCGTTTGCTGTAATACTCAAACCAAGCATATCAAGATAAAATGTATATGGATAGGTACCAGAGCTTGCTCCAAAATATCTAAATGATATTTGTTTATTATTATCTACATATTGTTTCGTTACAGTGTCTGAGTCTTTAAGTTAGTAATAATCTTTCCACCCATATTCATGCTCGCCGTTGCTTTACCTTGAAACACCTGTCATATTCTTTAAGAGTCCATAGTTTATAACTTAAAAGGTCTTAAATCACTGTATACAGTCCCGTCAGCAGAGTTGCGTGATATACCAAAAACATTCTTACAATTCAACTGTGACATCATCTTTCCATTAGTGTTTGAAAGAAACCCTGACATACTTGAAACAGTTGCTAAATCACCTATAACATTTGTAGCCACACTTCCTCCAAAGTTTTAACTAAAAAAATAGCTCAAGTTTATTGCATCACCATCATTAAGAGGGTAGCCTAAGTTAGTTATTTTTTTCGTTAGCGTTAAGATCACTGTAAATAGATCCATTAATCTTTCTAACTTTTTCCATTGACTTATAATATATGAAGAATAAAAAAGGTAAAGGAGTTGATAGTATAAAAGAAGGAATTGATACAACTAAAGAAGTGGTAGGAGGTGCTACAACAGTAACGGAAGTAGGTTCGAAAGCTGTTATAGAGATAGTACCCAAAGTTGCTATGAAGCTGCCCTTACAAGCCTCAAACAAGATCGCAAAGATTGTTCCAAAGGTATCACAATCGTTTAAAGTTATTTGAACAGCAACCAAAGCTCTAGGAGGATTTCTATCAGGAGTAACAGGAATAGTAGATCTTGGTTTGTTAATAAAAGAAATTGTTGATGACGTAGCTTCCAGTAAGTATGGATAAGTCTTCTGGAAAACAATGGCAGATTAAAAAGACGGGCTATCAAAGACGGTTGCAAGTTTAGAAGTAGGTTTCTACATTAATGAGATATTATTAGAAGCGGAAAAAGCAAAGAGTGATTGATATCCTAACCCTAGAAAGTTTGTATCTGATACATTTGGAGAAGAAGTTTTTTGGGATGCAACACAGCTCGATCCTATAGCTTGCAAGAAGAACTTTCTTAAAATGAGAGGAAGCTTTCTACCTGTTATCCCAGCCATCATTGCTAGCGTAGCAAGTGTAATAGGAACAGTTGGTTTAGCAGTTTCAATGACTGTAGCCGTTGCGCGATTGATAAAAAAATAGTAGATGAAACAATATATACTGCTAGAGCACCTAAAATGAATACTCACGAAGAGAGAATGAGTGCATTATCACTTCAAGGAGAAAGATTAAATGATGCTATTGTAGACTTGAAAAACATGATAGAACTACTTGATAAGGGTATAGATATAGATCCAAGTGATAAAGTACAGAATTCAGAAGTCAAAAATAGGTTGACCTACCTTAATAAAGGGAAAGAGCTTGCGGAAAAAGGAGGTGTTAGTTGTAGTGAGGATTTAAAACAAGACATAAAGAAAGTAGAAGCTTCAACCGTTGGTGGTCGTAAAACGTGTGACTATAAAGCTGAGAGTGCAATGCTATTGAGTAATCTTTTTGCACAAGGTAAGATTCAAGAAGATATATATAACGAAATGATTAAACTTAGAGATGAACTCAAACGAAGATGTAAGAACTAGAAGTCAGTGTAGCGAACTATTTTATTATCTTCTGTTAGAGTGTAAGTAAAATTAAGTTTGGCAAATTGCAAATGTAAACGTATAGCTTCCATGTCTCTAGCAACAGCTGCTTCCTCTGGGTCACTGAAAAAACCAATATAATAAGAAATTTTATTTATTTTTATTCCCGCTACCCATTTATTTGCACGATCATGCCAAGATACACCAGTAAAACCAGAAGTGCTATTTCTTAGTTTTCGTTTACTTCTTTTATTTTCACCAGAAGTTGCTTCACGTAAATTATTAAATTATAAATAATTATTTAGTTTATCATTATCAATGCGATCAATCTCATTCAAAGAGAATTTACCAGTCACTATCAACCACGCCAATCTATGAGCATAGTATGATTTTCCATTAGTTCCTATTTATGAATAACCGTTAGATATACTTCCAGCTTCATCTCCTCGATATATATTTCCCCGACTTGTATTCCACAAAACTTGCCTGTGAAAGCATTGTAAGTTAATAATTCATTGACACATTCTCTCAAGGAATTAATTTCATCTTGATCCATTTCTATATATAGTTTAATAAATGTTAAATATAATTCCAATTTATAAATAATGTATCAAAAAGTCAAACTTGATCTATCTGAATATCAAATTGATCTAATTAATAAATCTAAGGAACCAATCTCTATAAGATTAAAACATGCTGATCTTAGTGGTACTAAATCCATTCTTGTAACAGATACTCAAAAAAGAACAATAGAAAAGTATAAGGCAAGAGGAATAGGAATACAGTTGAATTTTAGTCTTAAACAGTTAAAGGCAAATAGAAAACATGGCTGAGGTATTGTTGATATAATAAATAAGATATCTGGAGGAAGAGAATTTCACTTAAAGTTGCCAGCAGGAGTAAAATCAAAATTTGTTCCAAATAGAAATTTCAATAATACTAATAGCAATAGTTATGCGGGTCCGGGAACTAAGTTCACTCGAAAAACGGAACAAGGTTACCAAGGTGTTAATGATCTTGATAGCCGTGCACTTATCCATGATCATACATATACAGAAACTGGTGGAATGTCAGAACCAAGAAGAACAGAAATACGGAATCTGTCAGACTTTGTTCTTGCTGAAAGTGCAGCCCGTATTGCTCTTGATCCTAAGCAGCCTGCTAATGTTCGGGAGGACGCTAAAACAGTGGCTGCTATCACGGCAGCAAAAGCAAAATTGGGTGTAGGTATTGGTGGAATGTTACACGATTCATTCGCAACTGATTTCTTAAAAGATAAAGTAAACAATTAATCGAGTTTGAATAAGATAAAAAATTATCCCCGAGGCATTGTTGATAGGAAGTTGGATATCAGTAGAAAAAATATATACAACTCTTTTTATTGTATAGAAAAATGCCAGATTTGAGAAAAGATTTTGCCTTAAAAAAATATGAAGAGACTGTTTAGTTTAATAAAAAAATTAGGGGGTGTCTAATAAAATTAACATGAGCTAGATACGCAATAAAATTTATAAATATAGTAATAGCATTAGGAGTAACTGTTTCAAGTACTTATATTCAAATAACACCATCCATTAGCCATGCTGTAACTTTCTTTTCAGCTCTATCTGTAATGTTTGCGTCAGTTGATGGTGAGCTATCAGAAATAGACAAACGTAAAAGGAATGCTTCAAGTTCCAATTCTGAAATTATCTCAAAGATTACTAATGCTTTATCTGATGATGAGATTACAAAAGAAGAGTTTGAAGGACTTCTATTAGGAAACTCACAAACTGAAATTAATGTTGGTTGATAACTTGTAACTCTTCTCTAACAAAACTTCTCTTAATATCATTTACAAAATATCTAGCTAGTTATTCTCGTAATACCATTATTCTAACAATAGTATGTTTTAGTTAAACTTCATATCGCTTCTGTAGCTCTTCTTCTTTTTTCATCTTCTCCTTCACCTGGTTCTAATAAATATCTAACGGATGTCCCAAGTTCTAATAGCTGTCCTCCATGATATTTTGGTTTCTTTAGTTTTACTTTTTCTTTTTTTACCGCCTTTGCAGGTTCTTCACTAATCATTCTTGTAACACTATTATTTAGATAATCAATAATCTTTCGTAAATTATTAATCCACTCTCTGTTTCTTGTGTAATCTTTCTTATTATTACTTTCTAATTCTTTTTCATAATAAATACTCTCTCTGCAACTGATCCTTTCATTCTTTCAACTAATGCAACACTCTTTTTTGTGGTACCTTCAATGACACGTGTTTCATGTCTTTTCATTTCTTTAGCAAACTCACCTTTAAACTCTGATCCTGGATCAACTGTCATTTTTTGGCCATTTCAAAGGACCTTTACTTTAGATATCTATTATTGCTTTTGTTACTTCTTAAGAAGACTTTGTTTTAAGAGGTCTTGAATCTTTATATCTACTAGCAATATCAATAACACTAAGTGCATATTTGTATCCAGAATAATTAGGCATACACAGAATGTCTGCTTGATGATTTTCATTAGGCTCAACAATATTAAGGAAACCCTGAGGAATATTCTTAGGTCTTGGTTTGAATACTTGACTTATATCTGAGTCAGGATTCTATTTACCTTCTTTTTTTCTTTCATTTATCGTTAAGAACGACATTCCATAGAGAATGGAAATATTTTGTGAGACACGCTTAAGCACATTTAATGAAGATTAATACCTTGAAAGAGGTCATCCTTATTGTATGCCAGAAAGAAAAAGGCCAAAACAAAAGTATGAAATACGTTGCTGTATCTGTGATAAAGATAAGGAAAAAACCTGAATTTGATTCTAAGCTTTTTCGTAAAAACTACACTATAATCTATTCATACTGTGACATAAATTCTAATTATAATAAAAAAAACTAACTAAGCTATATTCGTTGGTTAAGAAAAACTTTGAAAAACAATGTTGTTCTACTTCTTTACATCATTGTTTAGACCATGAAGCTATCTGCTCCATTTCTAAATTATTTCCACCTGTTAAAGGTAAGCACAAAGCAACAAAGTTAAAAGAGTTAATAGTTTTAATATTTCATTTATACTTTTCTGGACCGTACATAACTAACCAAGAGGTTAACCTTTAATTTTCCACGACTATCAATGAAGTAATACTCTGTCGGTAACCTAGTAAAATATACATAGTAATTTAAGTTAACACCAGTTGTAGAAGTATTTATAGCTCTTACATCACCGGATACAGGAGTTGTATCAGTGTTAGGTTTGAGAAATGCTCAAATTTAAGATCCTACAACCATTACATTCAGATTTATTATTGGTGGAGCCATTTTATTTGTACGTGAATAGATTTAGTATTGAGTTTAAAGCTTTTGGGTCCATTGAGATTGATATTACTTCCGTTATTTTGTTAAGTGTTTTATCAACGTAATTGTTTGTAGCAACGTCAGAAGTGTTAATAGGCTCTGCAACGTTTGTTATTAAATATCCTCCCATATCAATATTTGTTATTGAAAGAAAAGCTTTAAGTAATACATCTGGTTTCATTCCACTTTATGTAACAAAATAGTCATCGTTTGATACTACCGGCTTAGTATTACCAGAATTCCAAGTAGTACATAATATAGCTTTACCATCCATATTTAAATCTCCTACCTGTCTTCTAAACATAATTATTTACTTGACTAACATTTACTTCATCTGAGGGATTAACACCTGCTCCAATGTTCGCAATACGTTTTCCACCAAGATTAAGTGTTATTCCTGAATTAACAACAAGTTGGAGTCGGCGTAGGCTTTTGTTACAGCGTCAAAGTCATTAACAGGATCACCTAAATTTATAGTTCTATTTCCATTTGCGTCAAGATCTGACAGAATGAAACCATTCTTCTTTGATACATAATCTTCATTTTGACACTTTCTGTTCATACTATTATTTTAGATCTCTCCAACACTTATTTAACCACTGGAATAATTCTTAGAAATCTAAACGGATCTTCTTCTTCAACAACTTGTATTTGTACTTTTTTTTATATAACATTTAATGTCATAACCAAAAGTTGCTTATTGTTAAAACGACCATATTAAAAATTATATCAAATTCAAATTCAAAGTACTTCTCATCTTTAAGAAAAAATATAAAAAGAGGTTCTCTAATTGGCATATCAAATTCATAAGTTTTTCGAATTTTAACTGTTAATGCAGCAACATAATCTTCAGGTATATCATAGCAATTCAAACCAGGAACGAATATTTCAAATTCTGAATAGAAACATCTGCTAAGTAAAACACTCATTTTAATTCTTAATACTTCTATTGAACTTCATTTCTAGAAATTTAGCTGCTATTGACTCGAATTCTTTTCCGAACAACATATATGGAAATCTCATGGGTTGAGAAATAGAAATATATTTTTTTAGTTTTCTATTTGAAAATCATTCTATGTCACAATCAATTTGAGAGCCATACATTACGTAACACAGAATACACTTCCGATCCACCTATACTAAGACTCATAGCTCTCTTCCATTGATCAGACCCTTGAATAAAACCTGTTTTTTGCATTAAATTTAGTTATTACAATTTTTAATAAAAATCTTTCTCTTCATAAACCATATTCCCTTTGCTGCAAGTGAAATTAGCACAATTTCTATTAGAAGTTTGTTCAGCAGTATTTTCACAAATAGTCAAATAGTGGATCAGTATTGAAGGAGGATTATCATCCGGTCATTTACTATTGAACTCAAGACTCACATCGAGTCTTGTTGTTACTCTAAGAGGTTCATCATTGTATTGGTGATCAATCATTAAAATCATTTCCACCTATTCTAGTTGGTTCAGGAGTAAAGGGAATATTACAAAGAATCTTATTCATATCAGCACAAAAACCTGAAATTCGAGATAGAGGAAGTGCAATACTAAAATTTCCAGGTACATCAACGAGGTTTTTTATAATACCTCTTCTAACTAAAAATCCAATATTTGATGTAATAGATCCTGATGCATTAGGACTAGTATAAGAATAAGTTAGCACTATATCATCAATAGAACTAGCTTCATCCTTTCTCCAATCAGTTGCAGGCCCTCCAGTCCAATTATTATCACTTGGATAACATAATAGCCCCATTAATGTTGAAACGTTTCCAACACCTTGCGAAAGAGAAAGGCTTTCAATTTCTTCTGCTCCAAGATGAACTTTCATACTATTAAACATCCACGCACCAGCGTTTTTAACTAGTGCTGCAGCAAGAGTTCTTGCGGGAGCTCCATATGCTCCACCAGCAGCAGTCTGTTCTTGTAATTGACCTTCAAGTAAAACATAACCTTCAGATAGGACGTAAGAGGTTTGTTGTTCACCAGGTACAATGAATGAAACTAGTTTATTATCAATACCATCAGTTTGATTTCCATTAACTTGATAAAACTCTCTAAATTGATAGCCTTAAATTGATAGTTTGTAATCAGAAAACTTGGGGTCTCCAAGTTCGAGTATTTTATCGATAGGTGCGCTCGCCATTCTTTCTCTTTATAAAAGGGTAAAAATTTATTATTGAATATATAAACCATCTCCAATCTTTTTCCTCATAATTCCATCATAACTATCAAGTTTAGGAAGAACAACAGTGTCTTCTTACATTCTCAATTTCTTTATATGTTTTTTTATCTTTCTTTTTAGGAGTTTGTCAATAGTCTACTTTTGCCTCTTCCATTTTTACTTTTCTTACTTTTTTTTGTTTTTGGTTTTAAGTTTCTCAAGCATTGCATGTTTAATCTCAAACTCCATTTCCTGCATTTTTCTTAACATAATCTTCCTCTTTCTTTCCTTTTTCAAGTTCATATTCTTGTTCTTTTTTTCTTCTATCTTCTTCAAGTTTATCATCCATCCCTTTTCTGTTAACAGCCTAATCTCGATCAATCTTTTCTTTTTTAGTTTGTAGTTCAGTAAGTTTCCTACCTTGATGCATATCAATTCCTTTGCTCGCGATGTTCATACCTAGACTAGTTAATCCAGTTAAAACAGGTGTTACTCTTCCAACACCATCTATTACTTTGTCTAAAACTCCAGATCCATAATACTTTCCTCTTATTTGTCCATGACCAATACTTGCATAACCCGCTATTATCTTTACTACTTTGAAATTTCTATTGTAGCTGTAACATCTTTAATTGTATAAAGTCTATTTCCATTTTGATCTGTTAAAGTAATCCTAAAAATGCCAAATGATTCTATATCACCTTTTGTTGGTAAGTATATTATTTTTGGAATATGTAAATAAACTTTCTCACCACGTGCGACGTCTCTCGTATCAATGGTATATAAAGATGAAAATTGTTCTAAAAACTCTTTTCTTTTTTCTATAAAATTAAGTTCAGGATTAACTATATCGCAATCAACGCTTATCCATTCTACATCATTGTTGTTAGAGGATTTCATTTTATTCCATGCAATGCATGTCCCAGCAAAGTAGTGTGCTTTTTCATTTTTTTATCTTCTTCTCTTCCATCGCTGTAATCATAATCAGGAGCGTATGTTCCTTGCTCTATTTTATTAAAATCTAGGGTATCTCCAATGTTATGAATAACACAAGACATATAGCTCGCTCGTAAAACAACGTATGCACCTACTACTCTCTTAACTATTTTATTACCTTCACCAACACTAAAAATAATGCCAGTACTATATCTTCTGAGGGGTCGAAAAGTGATCCAGCTCCGTCTAGTCCTCTATTTAACGCTGCGACAATTCTAGCACTATCATAATGACCAGGAGGAACAGAAACGGAATAGTTACCAGATGAAAATAATACGATTAGTTTGAAACCAAAGCATATCGTTTTCGAGAGTATCAATTTTTACAATGCTTTTATATGTGTAAGTAAATTCCACTCTTCTTAATCCAACTTTTTTATACCCAGATTTGAGACCAAGCATTATTGGAGGATATTTAGTTTTATAATCTGCGTTAGAAGTCACTGATAATGTAAACTTCATTTTCTATATTTGTTTTACTTTTTTAATAACTATTGTAGATACAACATCTGTAATTGCATTATTCCTATTTCCATTTTGATCTGTTAAAGTAATTTTATAGCCACCTAATGATTCTATATCACCCCTTGTCGGTAAGAACATTACATTTGGAATATGTGAATCAACTTTTTGTCCTGGAAAAATGTCATCAGTGTCAATAATATATAAAGATGAAGATTGTTGTGAAAACCCTTTTCTTTTTTCTATATAATTGAGTTGAGGATTAACTAAATCAGAGTCAACACTTATCCATTTTGCACCACTATTATCAGGTAACAACATTTTATTCCATGCTTTGTAAGTTCCAGCAAAATACATAGCTTTTTCAACTGCTTCATAAGGAGTTCCTCCAACCATGTCACGGTCAAACGTTCCTTGTTCATTTGAGTTAAAGCCTAATCTATCTCCAATGCTAAAAAATTCATCCTCTTTCTTAATAAAGGAATTAGGTTCTATAACAGTTACAATTGGTAAAACGGTCTTTCTTTTTCTTCCTCTGTTCTTTGGTGTGGTGGGAATTGTAGTAGGTTCTATACCACTTACAGCAGGTTCTATAACACTTACAGCAGGTTCTATAACACTTACAGCAGGTTCTATACCACTTACAGCAGGTTCTATACCACTTACAGCCGGTTCTATACCACTTACAGCAGGTTCTATACCACTTACAGCAGGTTCTATACCACTTACAGCAGGTTCTATACCACTTACAGCAGGTTCTATACCACTTACAGCAGGTTCTATAACACTTACAGCAGGTTCTATACCACTTACAGCAGGTTCTATAACACTTACAGCAGGTTCTATACCACTTACAGCAGGTTCTATACCACTTACAGCAGGTCCTATAACACTTACAGTTGGTAAAGTGGTTTTTTTTTCTTCCTCTTTTCATTGGGGTACTGGTGGTAGTTGGTTCTTCAAGTTCTTTTATACTTCCTTTATTCCTCTTTGGAGTTCCGGTAGATGGATTAATGTCAGAACTTTCTGCCACTGTCTTTTGAACACTATCGATAATTTCTTTTATTTCTTGATTATCTGCATTAGTCTTTGCTTGATTTACTCTGGTTATTGTTTTTTTATGTTTTCCAGATGTAATATCAGCAATTGCTTTTTTCAAAACTAAAGAAACATCTTGAGGTGCTTTAGGTTTAGCTTCTATTGCCTTTTAAATTGGCTTATTACTCTCCATTTGAATTGCAAGGTTAGGTCTCATTACTTCAAGTTTTGTAAAATCAAAATCACCTAAATCATTTTTGGAATGTTCTAAAGCACGTTCATTTAGTTTATGTTATACTTAATCTCTAGCAACAATTTCGGCTTCTATTCTTGCCATCTCTTCACCGTTGTTAATTATGGTTGCGGTATTTAACTTATCCAAGTTACTAAGAAAGTTTTCTAAATCAAGTGATTCTTGAACACTTCCTTCGTATTTTATATTTTTACTTTGATACAACTTTCCGTTTATCCTTTCTTTCCTATTAATTATTGAAAATAGTTATTTGTTGTTTTCCTTCTTCGTCAACGGACCAAAATCTTCCCTCATCTTCAGTTTTAGTTAGGTCTACAACGCAATAACCAAATCTTTACCTTGTACTAGAATCAACCCAATCTTTAAATTGTTTCCTATCTATATCACCAACATAAGACTCTCGGATATTCTCAATAACGTTATTGTTTTGTTTGAATATTATAATAAAGTTTATATTATTCCTAATCTCTCGTCTAGGTATTTTTGTAAATCCTTGAGCAAGGTAGAATACGTTCATTCTTGCATGCCTTCCTCTAGTAAAATAATCTAATATCTTTGTTTGATCTTCAGACATAAGATCGTCTAAAACAATAGCATTTCTACAATTTTTTTATGAATCAACATCTGGCATTTCATCTGTTCCATTAACCCAAACGTAAGGATGACTACCTTTTGTCATATCTATAATCTGAACTTGTTGCAATAATAGTACAAACATCATACTTTAACCTTCCTAAAAATATCCAATTCAATATAAACTGAGATTTACCACTTCCACTTGGCCCTAAAACTAATGCTCTAATCGGTACTTTAGGCAATGGTTCTTGGTGTCCAGTGCTAATATCCTGTCCAAAATCAAAAGGCTTAACCTTTAAAGACATTCTATATTACTTTTTTATACTTAAATATAGAGATTTATTGTATGAAGTGTAAAAAGCCAACTGATATAATCCATGAAGATTATGTTGAAGTAGATAGTACAAAAGGATTAAGAGGAATGGTAAAAGGAATTTGTACAATCTGTAGCAAAAGGAAATCAAAGTTTATTAGACTAAGAAGTACTACAGCTGCAGTTCCAGTTGCTATAGGTGAAGGATCTCTATCTCACGGAAGAAGTATTGGAAGAAGTGTTGGTGAAGGATCTTTATCTCAAGGAAGAAGGATTGGAAGACGAGCAAGTGAACAACAAATAATTAGTGAGATAAAAAGCATGATAGACAAAAAAAAGTGAAATCATCAGCTTTTACTGATATAGAAATAAAAAATTATATAAAAAAATTTGATACAAAAAACTTTAGAGGTTTCTTTGCAAGAGATGAACTAACAAAACCGTTAGTGAATGAATTTCTTAATTGTAACACTGGAAAATCAGACCTTGCGATATATCACTGGGTTGCACTTAGGAAAGAAGGGTCCAAGTGTTTTTACTTTGATTCTTTTTTGAGCGCCGCCAATGCCAGAGGTAATAAGTTACTTCGGTGATATACCATCTTTTTAAACGTTTCAAATGCCAAAGTACAATCAAAAAGATTTTGGAAGAAGGTGTTTAATATTCTTAAAACTAATAGGGTTAAGTGAATTTGGAACAACGATGGAATTATTGATTTAATTTAAACAATTTATTTACCTATTATAGAAATGGAAATCCAAAATAACAAATTCGTAGTTCTTGAAAACGCTGTCGTTAACATTCCAAAAGGAAAACCATCTCGAGTTTACATAGAAGAGAAGATTTCTAAAAATTCTAGGCAATACTACAACATGTGGCTATACATTACTGAAGATATAATGCCCTCTATTAAAGACATTGTTGAAAGGTCAAGCAAGAAACTTGATTTAAAAGGATATGATTTTAGTAAAAGATCTACAATTGGAGTTCGAATTGATTTTGGTATCAAGCCAAATATATTCTTTGATCAAAAGAATAAACAATTGAAGTTCACTTCTATTGCTGATGTAGTTCATAAATTTGGAAGTGACTTTTCTATTAGTGGAGTTCTCGATGGTAGTTCTGTTACTAAAGACTCTTACAACTCTGAAGACAGACTTAACATTAGATTTAAGCTTGATCAAATTAAAGTTTAAGATACTATCAAACGAGGAGAATTCAATCGTGCTGATTGCTAGATTAATAATTATATAAAACAAAAAAAATTAGATTAGTTAATTTTTTTACATCTATTTTAATTTACAAACTAATTTTGACGATTGAGTTAGTTTTGATAGAATTTTTCCTTTTGCGATATCGGGAATTTTTTTGACAACCGAAGGTGAAACCGAGGTTGGAGAAAAATTTGACGATATCGTAAAAGGGAAAATTCCTATCATCATACATGCCGTATTCATATGGCCTTCATGATTTCGAGCCACAGGAACGACTCAAATTGTCCTCCTCGGTCGGAAGTGAGTAAAGCAGGGACGCAGTAGCCTGATATCCAACAGTCGACGAATGCTTGTGAGACGGTGGATGCTGAAATGTCGGTCAGAGGAAACGCTTCTGGCCAGCGTGTGAAACGGTCGACGACCGCAAGTAAATAAGTCGCACCGTCAGTGGGGTAGCGGCCCGACGAGGTCGACGTGGACATGACTGAATCGACGTGATGGGGTGATAAGCTTCCCAACGGGCGTCGAAGTGTGCCGAGCTACTTTGGCGTGTTGGCATGCGATGCAGGTTCGGGCCCAAGAGCGAACGTCGGAGTTCATATTCGGCCACACAAACCGCGGTGCGATCAGACCGCAGTGTAGCTCCTATTCCTGGGTGTGCGAGTCCATGCACTTTGGTGAACATTCGTCGACCGAAGGCAGCAGGAAAGTATGGGCGATCGTGGCGGGTAGAGCGGCCGCATAAAATGGTTCCCTGGGACGTCAGTATTGAAACCAGTTGAAGGTGCAGGGAAGTAGTTTGTGCTGCGAGGATTTCGAGCTCTTGCACGGCGGCGAGCTCACTGTAATCGATAGGATGGTCACCGTATCGAAAACAGCGTTAGCTCGTGAAAGTGCGTCGGCGACGCAATTCTCAGAACCCTTCAATTATCGGATGTCGGTAGTGAATTTGGAGATGAAAGCGAAGTGTCGCTGCTGCCTAGGTGTGAAACGATCGGATGATGAAACGATTGTGTAAACGATCGGGCGATGATCGGTTAGCACCGAGAAAGCCCGGCCTTCCACAAAGTATCGGAAATGTTGGATCCCAGAGTAAATAGCGAGAAGCTCTCGGTCGAAAGTCAAGTAGCGAGACTCTGCAGGTGAGAGTGTTCGAGAGAAAAAGGCTAACGGTTTCCACGCCCCGTCCAGTAGCTGCTGCAGAGCTGTGCCGATAGCGGTGTCCGAGGCGTCAGTCGCGATTGAAATAGGAGCATCCGGCACGGGATGGCCGAGCAGTGTTGATTCGGTCAACACAACTTTGCTGCGCTCGTAAGCATCGGTGTCCTCTCCCGACCGCGTGAGGTTGGCGGCGGCTTTTGGTCTGGTCGGGAGGAGCTCATAGAGCGGCGCCAGCAAGCAAGCACAGCTAGGGATGAATTGGCGGTAAAAATTGGCCATGCCTAGGTAGCGACGAAGTGTTCGTGCTGTATCGGGTGGAAGGAAAGAAACGATCGACTCGAATTTTGATACCTTTGGTCGGAGGCCCTCCGAGGATACATGGTGTCCGAGGTAACCAAGTGATGAAACACTGAAGACGCTCTTGGATGGATTGATGATTATGCCATATTCCTCGAGGCGACGGAAGATTGCTTCCAGGACGTGGCATGCTCGGCTTCTCTGACAGACGCAATTAAAAGATCGTGCAGGAACGGAAAACAGAAACTAAGCCCTCGAGTTACCTGGTCGATGAAACGTTGAAAGGTCTGGGCAGCATTCCTGAGGCCAAAACTCATTCGCTCTAATTGAAACAGCCAGAAGGGCGTGATTACGGCGGTTTTAGGGACGTCGTCGGGATGAACGGGTATTTGATGATATGCTCCCGCAAGTTCAATTTTAGAGAAAACCACTTTGCCATGATGCCAGATGCGAAATCGTTTAGCAGCTGTACAGGGTAACAGTCGTGCTTGGTGATGCGATTCAAAGCACAGTAGTCACGGCAAGGGCGCCAGTCGCCGTCCTTTTTGAGTACGAGGTGGAGAGGACTGGCGTACTCGCTCTCCGACGGCTCTATTATTCCCAGTTGCAGCATGTGCTCGAATTCCACGAGAGCTGTTCTCAGGGGGTCTGGAGCCAGGCGTCGAAGGTGGGAGCAGGCAGGCTGGCCGCTTGTGACGATGTGGTGGCGAACTAAATGCTTGATTGGTGCAGAGAGGTTTCCGGGTTTCGAGATGCCTGGGAATCGGCGAATCAAAGCAGCATAGTCGGCCCGTAGAGTCGAAGGGAAGCAGCTGAGATGATAGGGCGTAATCGACGAAGTAAGCTTGCCTCTCTTTCGCAGCTGAGTGCGACCGTCGTATAGTGAGCGGTGCTCGAGGTCTATGATGAGCCCGAAATGAGCGAGGAAATCGGCGCCGATGAGACGGTACGAAACATCGGCTAAAGAGAAGACCCAGGAGAGACTCCGTCGAATACCTAGGCTCAAGTTGAGGAGTCGTGAGCCGTATACTGCAATTAAAGAGCCATTGGCAGCCTGTAGATGAGACAGGGCAGGGCCTAGCCTCTCGGTAGCATTCGGTGGGAGGACACTAACCGACGAGCCCGTGTCAATAAGAAAGGGCATATCCGTGTCGGGGTCGTGTACGAATAGTAGGCGGCTAACTTCATTCCCCGGCTGTGGCGCCGCCTTCGCTAACAGTCCGGGTTCCTGTTTAAAGGAAACTTGCAACCCGGTCGGCACTGGAAAGCTTTGTCCCCAAATCGTGCTTGATAGAAGCACCAGCCGCCGTTAAGAGGCCCCTGTCCATGAGCACCAGCTCCCGTTCGGAGCTGCTGTCTGTCTGCTAGGGGAACTGCTACGAGAACGGTTGCCTCATCGCCAGTCCCTGTGCCTATCCTGGTTGGAGATGCCAAGTTCTTCTCGAAGGGCTAGTACCTCAGCTTTCAGAGACTGTCACTCTGACAATGAGCAGTGCTGCTCTTGCTTGGATACAGCCGAACGGGCGGAGGCTGAACTAGCGGCTAATAGAGGCAGCGTCTGAGGTAACGTTGTGGTGGCTGGTGGTGTAACGGCAGCTACGTAACGTGCCGAGGCTTCCAGCAAGCGGTAGGCCATTTCTGCTGGCGCTCTAAGGCTGAGCGTGGCATCCCAACCTGACATAACCAAGCGGACATTGGCCGGTAGGTGCTGCAGGAACCGTTCGTGCAAAAGGGCTTCCCCTAACCGGTCGCGATCATCGCCTAGCAGCTGCCGTAAATGCCAAAGGAACTGACTCAGCGTGCGATCGCCGACCGGCTCACCGGCGAGAAGCCGGCGAAGACGCAGCTGCTCGGAAGCTGAACAACGTTGTAATATGGCCTCTCACAGTCGATCGTAGGGGTCCTCATCGGGAGGGTTTATTATGAGGTCGCGAAGCTCGTAAATTTTCGGCTCGCCAATGGCGGCCGACGTCATGTGGAACTTAGTTCTCTGGTCCACAATGTTTAAAAAGTTAAAATGCGACTCAACGTGGGCTACCCTAAGAGCCGGATCGCTTCGCAGAAATTCCGGCAAGTTCACATGGCGATAAGAATCCGCAGCGCCACTTTCAGGTTTAAGCCACAGTGATTGTTTGGTGTAAGAATACATACCGCGTTCGTATCAGCATAAGGGTCACCAATTTGTAGGGGTCGTCTCCAGCATAACAACCGGTAGGTTGACGAATGCATACGAGCTGCAGCAAGCACCGATAGCAAAAGGAGTCACTGACCGCTCTACATGATGTAATCGATCAAATTCATGGGCAGTGCACGTGCGCTGGCCGGAGACGGACGACACGTCCACTCGTGACTCCGGGAGCTGATCAAGAGAGCTGGTGAGAAAAGATTATAATAATAATAATAATATTGCACTTGATAAAGCGCCCTCAGAGAACTTAATCTCTTTCTAGGCGCTTTACATTTGCTGCAAAGTGATACGCAATAGAATAGTAAGTAAAATCATGCTTGAAAAACAAACAAAATGAATAACATGGTTAGGGGTTACATGCACTGGGTCAGCATGCAAATGTGGTTAGTGGCAGCATGAACAGTGTCAGCACGCATAAGCACATCGAGGACGAATCACAAGGACCCACTAAATGCTGTCCTAAATAGGTATGTTTTTAAGTTTCTTTTAAATGTGGTCAGGTCAGGGGATGTTCTGATGCAGGTCGGGAGGGAGTTCCAGGCTGTGGGAGCATACGAGCTAAATGCACGGTCTCCAAAAGATTTAAGGTTTGTACGAGGTATTTCTAGACTGTGGGATTCCGAAAAGCGAGTGGTACGATGCTTTGCCTGATGGGGTAGTATATCTGAAAGATAGGCTGGAGCCATAGAATGAAGAGACCTAAAAGTGAGCGACAAAACCTTGAAGATTGCATCACTGGGTGGCCATTTAGGCAAACCTCCACCCAATCAGTGGTAGGGTCCCGGCTGCAGAGACGTCGTGCACTACTGCCCTGTCAGGCTAGGGCGGGGCAACACGGTGGTGGGGGCGATGCTGCACCCACAGCTCTAGAGCCCGGCTGGGCGCTGGGCCGCCCGGCTGCCGTGCAGAGGGCTCCAAGCGTAGCTGCCGGCTGAACGCTTCGCTCGCGGCTGAGCAGCTGAGCGCTCTCCCGCCCGCGGGGCTGAGCACTCCCAGCCAGGCTGCCCAGCTGAGCGCTGCGCCTACTCGAGGTAGAGCTCGTTGCAGCTACGAAACAACTCGGTCGACCTCAAAATAGATGGCACGAAGACGGTCTGCAATCTGTGGCGCACAGTTCGCCAGCATGGTGGGGGGGGGCGTGCAAGACGTGCATGAAAAAGCAGCGGTTGCACAGTGTGACCATTACAGCCAGTCATAAGCGCGTTATGGCCGCCTGCGAGTGTGCATGCATCTTCAAAAACTTTCTTTGAATGTCGGTACGTGGGTCTATTTACTAGCCCTATTTGCTGCAAAATGCGCGATACTTCTTAATTAAGTATCAAACCACTTTTTCCGTCACAGAATAAAGCTTGCTCGATTCTTGAGCGTTGATTCTCCTACGGCTACCTGCCGACGGACCTGCCCCAATATTCTAGCTTGTCGTTAATTAGTTTAGCTGTCGAAGAGTAAAAACTCCGACCTAATATAGATGCAAATGATGCATCAGGCGCTTGCCATCGCTAACATTTAGAGGCTGAGAGCCCGGAGGACAATACTTGGCTGACCGTAGTTGGGCCTATGATTACAATGACCACGTGCTCACGCCTTACTGCCACAACTTACGAATGTACATTGTAGCGTTCTAATATTTAGTAATTCATTTTTATATTTTATAATCACTTTATAATGGAGGACAAAAAAGTCGAAATCTATGTAATGTAATAATGTGCCATCAAGGTCTGGCATTTCTTTTTGGTTTCTTGACGTAACTAGGACGAAAGCTCAGTGCTCGCTGGGGTACGTTTACTTGCTGACAGGTTATAATGCACTTACACGGCAGACTTACCTCGTGACCCACGCCAACTTTCCTCCAAAGCATATACGACCGATTTGGTGGCCAACTTAGTCTCGCCCACAGCACGTGCTCTAATCCGGGAGGTTAGAATGAAAATAAGTCTCAACGGAAAGACGTTAAGCAACCGGAAGCTGAGTTCGCTGCTGCAGTCATCATTGTAGAATATAAATGAAAGGAAGGTGAGCATATAAAAGAGCTTTTTCGGGAAAGTGCTCATTGCAAAGTAAAGTGCTCTATTGGGAGTGGGCTTGGGAATAAACCCAAAGTTATCAGTTTTTTGGTGGATAACACAAACAGACGCGCGACGTCTTCTCTTTAGAAAAGGGTTTCACCATGGCTACAACGCATAAGCACCCCGTGTTCAAGGACTTGCTGTGAATGCCTCAACGTAACGCGAGCCCATGAACGTCAACTATTTATATTTCACCCGCGGGATGTATGTGATCAGTCCTACTGTTTGGAGCTTCATTCAAAAGACTGCTTTAGCAGCTAGTTATCACGTCTGATCTCAATCCGAGATAAGGAGCTGTCTTCCACGATGGCTTACACAACATTCAGCTAGCTCTTTAGTTTTTCCTCCGCTTGATTATTGTAATTCCATTTATGCTGGGCTACCAAAACAGCAACCAGGCCACAGCAAACGGCTATAAATATGGCTGCAATGCTAGTTTTCAAATCTCAGAGGTTTGACCAAGTTGTCTTCTTTGCTACAAAAGAGCCCAGTTCTGAGCTGCTACTTCCATGCTACTCACTATATAAACCTCTCTCCAGGCATAACTTTGCTTCCCACTTTCTTTGTGTCGCGTGAGATGATGTCCGTTGGCTACCGAATGCGTAACGAAAACGACTTAGGCTGTGACTGCACCATGCAAAGCTCTCCTGCGTAACACCCACATAGTCTTTGTGGTATCGTGGATTTACAGACGGAGATAAATTAAATTTGCTGGCTTTATGAATACGGAGCCAAAAATTAGAAACGGATTCTCCTTCGTGTGAGTCTGCCTGCTTGGCTACTGCCCTAACATGTGATGACGCTTGCTGATGAAGTAGTGGGAACCGAAGAGAAATAGGTTGAAAATCTGACTCGATTTAGGAGGAAAGTCGGAGAAAACTGAAAGTGAACGCAGCTTAGCAAATAACGATTAATCCCAGAGCATTTTACTCGAGGTTAGCAAACTGCATGTGGTGCGATAGCATTCACCGATAACAAAGTCGTAGCATTACGCTGCAGCACGGAAGAGCAACCACATTTTGAAATTAAACTTTATTATGTCCCCGACGTAAAAAAATATAGTCAATAGCAAGCCATGGCTAAAGGTTTCTTCGAACAGCCTTCGCGTAAAATGCTCCTTGGCCGCAAGATATTCTCTCAACTACCTGTCAAGAACCCGATTGCTCCCGACTGCAAGGCCTGGAGCTTAGCTGTCTGAACACTCCACAACGCTGGCTTTTATGCAAGCTCTCCATAAATGATCATGTGACTGATTCCTGACCTAAAATGGCAGAGCAAACCCTGGGAAACCAATGTAGATGGTTACGATTCATAGGAGAAGAATATTTCTCAATGTATAAAAACACAACAATTAGTCGGAGTGAAAGCGCTTTTGCACAGGGAAAGCATATTATTCAAGATTTGTTGCCAAATTAGTGCGAGACATGCTGGCTAAGCCCATTTTCAGCTCTTGGTGGTTATCCAATCTTAGAATCACATTCGTTTTGTCCATAATTTGTATATTCGTTGTATCCTGGTTCAATTAAAAACAGTTTCCTGCCATCAATGTGCAAATGTCATCAGCACATAAAGCTTGGAGGCAGAAGGGCTTGAAGGGATCAGACTTGGATTTCTGAGAACCATTTAATAAAAAAAGAGATGTTTTCAATTATCAATGAGTAGCTGCTAGCTACTGCTGATTTTTCTTATTGTCTACTGATGTCACGGTCGATAAGTGATTGTTGTTATGATCGGCCCATTCTTATAAGTCTTTGGTGATAGGTTCTAAATAAATGAATTTTTACTTTTTAAATGAGCAATTGGGAAAGAAAAAGTGCTTTTGGTGACTTGCATGAGAGACGCGATCTTAATTGTTTGCTGAAATTCGTACAGACCAAAACGCTTTGAGCAATTGTTGATGCCGGTTTAGTGATTGTAAAGATATACGGCCATTTTTAGAGATTTGCAGGTTATTGGCCAAACTTCAGGACGAGCTTATTCTAGAGAACTTCAGAAATATCTAATCTGGTAGAAGTTTTGAAATTGTCTTGCCCTCTGCAACAAATTCAATTCATCTTCGAGCGAAAGTTCGGCACTTCCAACATAATTGACATCGGTTCAATAGCGACTTCTGCAGCGTTGACTTCATATGGGCAAGAGGATAGATTTCTTGTATTAATTAGCATATATTTTTACTGGGGGACAGATGGATCTTTGATACTGCTCAAAAGCTTCGTGACATCCTTGTTCAATCGCTCTTTAATGCGACACTTCCTATTTTCCAAGAGCTTGGAACTAATGTCATTATTCAGTTTAGCAAACTTTCTGACAGGAAATTAGAAACTGTGTCAGCACTCGTCAACATCACACCTTCCTTTTCACAATTCTTGACAGCAAGTTTCATAGGTTGCATTGCCCTCAGCAGAGATTGAAAGCTTCAAAATACAACGTCTTTGTTGTATCCAGCGCTTTTGCTAGTGTCTTTCAGATGCCGGATTCTTTCTTTGTTTGCTACTCCCACATTTTTGGGATTGAATTACAACACATCTTCCAATCGTGATGCAGCCAATTCTCGCATCCGTGCTCACTTTGCACTCTGGATTAAAATACTGTATTTCGAACAGTTAAAGTTTTGATTTTATTTGATAAGCCTTCGTGATTTCGTGAGCAGATCGTAATGTTCCAGGTCTTCCGCTAAGGTATCACTGATATGCCATTGCAGCTACAGTGCTATCTCTGCAGGCTAGCACCAGTAAATAATACAGGATCGCTGATTTGACAGATTTATTTGTATATTTTCTAAGAAGCCCTCGATCTATTAGCAGATCTTGCAACGAGTAATAGTGGTTTTTAATCATAAGGGCTTGAACCAATGTAATGTATCTAGAGTCATCTATCTCGAAGGTAGCAGCATCACCGACAGAACGCACATACCTCACTCACAAACACAACAGGACCCTTCACACTTACTATCTGTTGCAGGTTATTCTTCCAAAAATAGAAAAAAGTTCTTGCGAACATCGTATGTGAATCCCGATGCAGCTAAGACCAGTTTAAAGCTTAGCTATTTTCTGTGTGACCGTAGTGTGTAAGAAATTGCGTGCCTACCGGCATCTAAACATACAGTGCCTCGACGACAAGTAATAAAAAACTTTTAGTTATGATCGTGCCAATCCGTTGCAGCTTTGAAATAGTCGTTCAAATGCAATCCTACATGTTTCGGCAGTTGCTAAGGTCAATTAACTAAGCACTTACTAATGTAAAATGCCTGGAGCCGAAGTAGTGGGTGGGCAGCGAGCTTGGAACCAGCTCGTTTGGTATTCCCAGCATCCTATCGAACCGCTCAGCACGTTCTTCCTCAAGCGTCACAATGAATCTCTCTTAGTGGTCGTTGGGCCTGCTATCGCTTTGGCGGCCCAACTAAACGGTCTTCAGTGGAATCCGAACTTAATGTGCAATGGAACCCTCTTTTTAAGCGAAACTGTTTCTGAAAAAGTCCTTGATCTGCTTGATTGAATCGAAGCTATGTGCTAAAATCGGTAAACTTTCTGACCACTACTGAAGGAGCCCCAACAGGCCTCTCTTTCTTTCACACCCCTAGACTCAGAAAAGCTACAGATGGAGACATTGTTATTGTAGGCTCAAACTATATTTTAAAGTCAGTAACAGACCACTTACATATTGTTTCAAATTTATCTTTTTAACATCATCTGATAAAGAATGACTAACAAGGGCAGTAATCTATCGACAGCCAGGTACTAAGCACTGCTCTATCCGATCCTATTTACGTTCTGTGTGAGAGAAATCAGTCCTTCCTCTATACGGGTGGTCTCAATGAGCATTTTGATAACTTGACTGATACATGCAACACGGAATCTCTTGCATTTACTGACTCATTGTCACCAGCGGCTCAAGTGCATCGCCTTACTCTCAGTAAGGATCACATCCTCAACCAAAATTTCCTCATACAATTGCACTTTTCCATCGCCAATTATTCCAAAATTCTGCCTATGCATTTAAGCGCCTAGAAAGAGATTAAGTTCTCTGAGGGCGCTTTATCAAGTGCAATATTATTATTATTATTATTAAATGCAGACGTCATTCAGTTTCCAATATGAAGCCTCCTTCCCATTTAAAATCACCAGTGAATAGTACAAACTCTCAGCGGGTTTGTCCGTGGGAGAAAATCTGCTTCGCTTTTCGTTTGGTCTGCTGTCCTTCAGTTAACGGCTTCCGCCGGAACAGTACCCTGTTTTAGTACAGCGGATTCAACAGCTGTCGAGAGCAAAACAGCGGTCCAAAAAATCTGATGCTTGGTCCCGTTCTGACCGGTAATCGTAATTAGATTTCGGTTATATGGATCTCGGATACCACGCTGGTTGACTGTGCTGGAAGTGTGAATACCTCTGACTAAGCACACTCTGAGCCCAGACGGCCTCTTAGCCTAAGAGATATACCAAATTTTACTCGGCATAGGTAGTTTTAATGGGCATTCAACATTGTTTAACAAGTCTTCCTACTTCCAGGTACATAAAATTGCTAAAATTCGGGCATATTTAGACAAGAATACCACACTTAATTTGGTCCATGCATTTGTGATGTAGAGTCTTGACTTCTTCACTACACTGTCGGCTGATCTACCGGTGTACAGCCTGGTATAAATATGGAAACAATCAGCAAGCAATATGCATTGCAATATGCAATGTGCATTTCGATGGATTTTTTCGAGAAGTCGGGCTCAGCAGAAATGGCTCTGACTGATGCCGTTTCGAGCAACTGGTATATACGTGTATTGTCTCAATTGTAATGATGCAAAACTGATTGTAGAGCAAGCATTCTCGTGTAGTTTATTTTTATTAGTAATCAATGCTTTCTACCAGTTTTTGGAAGCTTATAACCAATTCCAGGCTGTTGTTTAATTCCGTCCTGTCATTTTCAGTTAGTTTGTCTGGATTGCAGACAAATGTAAGAACTGCTTCCAGCTCATGACTTGCACTTGTGAGAAATTTGGTTTCAACTGCACAGAGAAAGGTCTCAGCAAGGTCACACAATGTATGCAACTCTTTCAAGTCGCGATGATCAAGATAGGCTTGATTGCCGATAGATGAGATTAGAACTCCCAATGAGTTTGCTGTTGCTATTTATAACTCTCGAGCCTCAGATTTCTCATGTGCCGCCTTCCGTGCAGCAGTGGCCTCAGCCTATGCCCCCATCCGAGCGTCCGAGCACTCGTCCTGTGCTGCCATCCTGGCAACTGCAGCTTTCTCCTACACCACTATCCGGGCAGAGTAGGCCTCCTCCTGTACCACTATCCGGGCAGAGTCGGCTTCCGCCTGGACCAATATCCGGGCAGAGTCGGCCTCCTGCACCAATATCCAGGCAGAGTCAGCCTCTTCCTGCACCACTATCCGGGCAGTGTCGGTCTCCTCCTGCACCAATATCCGGGCAGAGTCGGCCTCCTCCTGCACCAATATCCGGGCTGAGTCGGCGTCCTCCTGTACCGAACTCCAGGCAGCATCCAAATCCTTCTTAGACGCTATCATATTATCTTCTTGAACGGTCGTCGAGGCAACCGCCTGCTTCTTCGTAGCTGAATCAAGCTTCACTAACTCTTCCTTAGATTCCCTGAGCCCCGCCGACTCATCTTTATCTTCCTCATCCCTGTAAGCCCCGTCCAACTCCGTCAACTTCACTTGCTCAGCTCTGTCGATCACTACCATCTGACCATGCTTATCTCCAGAAAGCGTTTTCAAATGCTCATACTCAGCCCAGCCATTAGCAATCGCCTGCTCTTGCTCAGCCACATTGATATCAACCGGTGTCTCCCACTCAATCCCGCCGAGCTTCGTCGAAATCTCGTGCCCAGGCCGAGTGAGTACAGGCGACTGCCACTCCAGCGAATGCCCAGCTCCACCGAGTGCTGCTGACTGCTGCTGCCCAGCTCCGGCATTCACAGCCAGCTTCTCTGGCGTATACCTGTCTGTTGGCTTCGACTGGTCTCGCTTAGCTTCGTTGATCTCCACGGACTGCCCTAGATTAGCTTCGTCAATTTCAAACTGTGGCTCCTGCTCATGCCGGCAGAGCCCAGCCGAAATATTTTGCTCACACCCAGCGTAAACATTCGGCTGCTGCCTCTGCATGTGTGCTGAGAGCACACTTGAGTGCTCCTGCTGAGCCACGTTGCCAATATCCGCCGGCATCTCCGGCTCAGACGTGCCTAACGCTGCCAAATTTTTTTGAGAGGACCCAGCTGGTAAAGCTTACCACCCTTGCTCAGACCTGTCGACCACTGCCGACTGAAATTGACCAGGAACTACAGATGCAGTCAGCCGTGCTTGACCGGGCGTTTCGTCATCATAACTGCCGACAACGTGAATCTTAGATCCAGCACCAATATTTGTCATTTACCTTTGCTCCTGCTGCTCCTTAATCATCTGGCCGTGTGTGAAGCCAGCTGCTCCAACAATTACATTGACTTGCAACGGTGGTGTATTTACCGACTCCTCCATGTCAGCTCCGTCTCGAACCTGTGACCTGACTTGCTCAGTACAGTCGATCACATCAAACTTCTCTAGCTCATATTCGCCACCTGCAGACGACCACTCTTGCCCCACCAGTTCAGTTACCGAGAGTGCCGACGCCGGCTTTCGATCCACTCCCGACCGAGCCGACGCCGGCTTTCGATCCGCTCCGGACAGAGATGACGCAGGCTTTCGATCCGCCCACGGCAGCTGCCGCTCCACTCGAGACAGAGCCGACGGCTGTTGCAGCTCCACCCGAGACAGAGCCGATGGCTGCCACTGCTCAACTTGAGAAAGTGCTGGTGAGTCATCAAGCTCAGCTCCAGCAATCTCTGAAGATGGCTCCTGCTCAGTGCGAGCAAGTACTGGTGACTGCTCCGGCTTGGTTCCGGCTAGGGTTGGTGATTTCTATTGACTAGCTCGAGCAAGCACCGATAAGTCATGTTGCTTATTCCTGTGGATTTTTGCCGACTGTGGCTGCATTGCCTCACCAGTTTTCATCGACTTATCTAGCTCTTTCTGGTTCATTTTAATCTGAGACATCCGTTCAGGCCCGGTGAGCGACTGCTCTAGCTCAGCTCGGGAAAGCAACAACGACTGCTCCAGCTCGGCTCCTGCAAGATGTGACGGCATCTCCTCCTCACCTCCAGCAGGTGCACACAAAGGTTTCTCAGCTCCAATAAACACCTTCGATAGCTCTTGCTCCGTTACATCAAGCGCCGATAAGTCCAGTTGCTTTTCCTTATCAATTGGCTACGACTGGTCGAGCATTTGATAATTGATCTCGACCGACTGCTTCAGATCAGGCTCATTCATTTCCACTCGTACGCCTGCTCAGGCCTTTCGAGCAACGTCGAAATCCTACGGTTGGGCCCAGTAGGTATGTCAGCGTGCTGCTGCACAGCTCCTACGAACATAGTTGACTGCTTGTGCTGAGCGTCTTCAACCTCCGACAAGAGGCCCTGCTTAGCCTCGTCAGTTCCCAGTGACTGATTTGGCCCACCCGTGTCAAAACCCATTGGCCTCTCCGGCTCATTTCCGAGAACCGCCAGACTATACTGGACAGATCCGCCTAGTATGTCTGACTGCTTTTGCTCCGGCCTGTTGACAGATGCCGACGACGGTTCAATGTGATGCAAAGCTGTGGGCTGCGTAGCATGAGAGAGCTTTTCTTCTTCATAACTTCTGAGAGCCGGTATCGAAGAGGCAGGATCTTGATTTGTGTTTCTTCTTCGAGTGTCTATCTTGTTGTTCGTCCGGGTAAAAGTATCCATGATTTCAGCGGCTTGGAGGATGACCTTGACTCGCCTCGGTGGTGTAGTTGCCGACTTTTCGAGCTCAGGTCTAGCTGGTTCTGCCGACCGGCCCTGCACAGTCCCTTCGATCACCACCGACGGTTGGAGCTCACCCTCAATAACTGCCAAGGGAAGGTCGTGCTTATTAACGTCGATCTCAACTAACTGCTCTTGCTCAGTCTCGTCGGCTTCGATTTTCGATTCTTGCTCACACTCGGCGAGACCAATTACAATCCTCTGGTCAGCCTCGGGAAGCTGTTGAGGTTGCTGCTTCATAGTTGGAGTTAGTGCCAACGAGCGATCAACCTCAGCTCTACTAATCGCAGAAAATAGGTCCTGCTCAGCGCCAAAAATTGCTGGCGACTGCTCTGGCTCTGGTTCAGCAAGCGCCTGCAGCTGCTTCAGTGCAGCTGCAGCCAGCTCAGACAGGTTTTCAAGCTTAGCCCCAACATGTATCGGAAAGTCTTAGAGCGCATGTCTAGAAAGTTTGAGCAACAGCTCCGGTTTAGGTCCACCTGAAACTGAAGAATTATCAGGCTGAGCTCTACAAAGCTTCGCTGACTGCTCCATAGCACTACCTAGGTCCGCCGATAAATCATGTTCAGGCCCAAAGGACTGCTCCATCTCAGCTTCTGCAAGCCCAGACGACTGCTCTGGGAGTGCTCGAGCAAGCCCTAACGATTGCTCGAGCAGAGCTGGAGCAAGCGCCGACGACTGTTCTAGTAGAGTTCGAGCAATCCCCGACGAATGCTCCAGTTGAGCTTGAGCAATCGCTGACGAACGCTCCAGCTGCGAAGAAGCCTGTGCCGACGACTGAAAGAGCTCAGCTCGGTTGAGCTGCGACGACTGAAAAAGCTCAGCTCCGGCTAACGATGACGACTGATCCACCACATGCACCGATAAGTACTCTTTATCATCTGTCATTAGCATCTATCGGCACCAACATGCGCTGTATAATCTCAGCGACCTCCACCGACTGCTTTAACTCCTCCTCCTGGCTTTTCACTGGTGACGACTCGTTAGGATTACCGAGCAGCAACGAAATGATGAGGTCGGCCCCAGAAAGTTCATCTGAAACCAGCTGCACACATTCAGTAAGTGCATTTAACTGTTTCTGCAGTATGTCATCGAAATTGGACGACTGGTCTTGCTCAGCCTCTTTGATCTCCACCGACTGTTCTTGACCACTCTTGTTACCATCCACCACCCTCTTACGGTCAGGTGCACTGGGCACCTTCAAAACTTCCTCAACAGGTCCACCTACTGTAGCAGTTTGTCCCAGGTCAGACCTGTCGACAGCTGCGGACGGAATACACCAATGATGTGACGCTGGAGGCTGCAGTACCTCACATTGCCTTTCTTCTTTATAACTGCCGAAAGCCTGCATTGTAGATGCCTCACTTTGATCTGCTTCTCTTCTTCAATCGTACATCTCCACCATCTGGGCAAACAAAGCGTCGGTAATGCCAGCTGCTCGGAGAATGACATTAACTCGCCATGGTGGTGTAGTTTTCGACTCCTCCGGCTCAGCTCCAGCTGGCCCTTCCGACTGGTCGTGCACCGTCGCTTCGATCGCCACTGACGTCTTACGCTCAACACAGTTGACTTTCACCAACGGGTATTGCTTATCATTGTCGATCTCAACTGACTGCTCTCTCTCAGTGTCGGCGACTTCAGTTTTCACCTCAGGCTCTCCGAATCCCATCGAACTCTTCTGGTCAGCTTCAAAAAGTGCCCGGCGTTGATTCTGCAAAGCTCGAGCAAGTGTCGACGAGTCGTCCAGTTCAGCTTCTGCAGGCACCACCCACCGTTTCGACTCTACTTCAGCAAGCAGCTGAAACTCCCCTAGCTCAGCTGCTGCCAGCTCTGGTAAATCTTCCAGCTGAGCTCCACAAAGCTGTGAAAATAGCTGTGGCTTAGCTGCAGCCAGTTCTAGGGATTCCTCCGGCTGAGCTCTGGCAAGCTTTGCCGACTGCTCTTCCACATCTGGACACAGCTCTGGTGATAAATCATATTCAAATCCAATCAGCTGTGAGGATGGTTTGTGAGCAATTCCAGCTACAGGCGACAAGTGCATGGCCTCAGCTGCACCTAGTGCCCCAGTAAGTGCCGACGATAGCTCCTGTTCAGCTCCAGCTAACGATGACGACTGATCCAGCACATGTGCCGATAAGTACTCTTTCTTTTCAGTAACGATCGGCATAAATTGGTGTCGTATACCTTCATCGATCACCAAACACAGCTCTGGCTCTGCTTAGTCAGTTTGCTGTTGTGAAGCCTGATTAGGCCAGCCAATGGCCGACAGCTGCTGACGGAATTTCAACGTCATGTAAAGCCGCATGCTGTCGTATCTGACATTGCATTTCTTCTTCGTTACTGCCTTGAGCATGAGTTGTGGAGGCCTCACTTTGATCTGCTTTTCTTCTTCGATCATACATGTTCTTTACCATCGGGGCGAAAAAAGCATCCGGAATGCCAGCTACTCGGAGAATGACATTAACTTGCCATGGTGGTGTAGTTGCCGACTCCTCCGGCTCAGCCTCAGCCGGCTCTGCCGACTGGTCTAGGACTGTTCCTTCGGTTACAGTTGATATTTCAAGCTTAACCCCGTTTATTGTTACTAACGGGTCTTGCTTTTCATTGTCGATCTCGACTAACTGCTCCCTCTCAGTGTTGGCAACTTTCATGTCCTGCTCATGCTCTCCGAAACCAATCGACATCTTCAGGTCATCTTCAGCAAGTGCCTGATGTTGCTGCTGCAGAGCTCGAGCAATTTCCGACGAGCCCTCAAGGTCAGCTCCAGTAAGCTCTGGAAATAGCTCCAGCTCATCTCCGGCCAGCGATGAATAATTGTCTAGCTGAGGTCTTGCAACCTTCTTTGACTGTTTCTCACCATCTGCACCCAGCTCTGCCGATAAATCATACCCAGTTTCAAATAGCTCAACCGATGACTCGTGTGCGCCTCCAGGTAGTGGTGATGACTGCTCCGGCTTAGATCCGTCGATGACCGACGAGTTCTCAAGCTGAGTTCCAGGAAAACCCGACGACTGTTAACGTTCTGCACCCGGAAAGATAGATGACAACTACTCCTGCTCAGCTCTTGCTGGTAGGGACGATCGTATTTGTTCATCTCCGGTATGTCTCGATTATAACTCCTGCTCACCGGATGCTTACGATGGCAAAGCAGTCCTGTGCAGCTCCAGCACGTGGCGACAAGTATTTCTTTTCATTAATATCTATCAGCACCGACTGTTTTTGTATAGCCTCATCAACGTCCACCGACTGCATTGGCTCTTCCTCTTGACTTGTCACTGGTGACACCTGATCAGGCCTGCCGTGCGCCATCGAAATGTTAAGGTCGGACCCAGCAAGTTTATCCGAAACCTGTTGAGCACTTTCAGTAAGTGTTTTTAACTGTTTGCGCAGACTACTATCGACATCTAATGACAGGTCTTTCTCAGCCTCGTTGATCTCCACCAATTGATTTTGACCACTTTCGTTACCATCCACCAGCCTCTTAAGGTCAGGTGCACTGCACACCGTCCAAAGTTCATCGACGGCTCCACCTACTGTAGCAGCTTGTCCTTGCTCAGACTTGTCGACAGCTGCTGACGGAATTTCAACGTCATGTAAAGCTGCATGCTGTCGTATCTGACATTGCATTTCTTCTTCGTTTCTGCCTAGAGCATGAGTTGTAGAGGCCTCACTTTGATCTGCGTCTCTTCTTACAGCATACATATCGTCGAACTTCTGGGCAGAAAAAGCATCGGTAATGCCAGCTGCTCGGACATTAACTCGCTAAGGTGGTTTGGTTGCCGACTCCTCTGGCTTAGCTCTAGCTGGCACTGCCGACTGGTCGTGCCCAGTCCCTTGATCAACACCGACGTTTCAAGCATACCCTCGTTAACTGCCTCCGACGGGTCTTGCATGTCACTGTAGATCTTCGCTAGCTGCTCTTGCTCGCCTACAATGCTGCTTGATAGATTGGCGATGGCGTCTGCGATGACATGCGGGTTGGCCGGTGAGTTCACCGAGTCTGGGGCACCTAAGTTTTCATGGCCACCTGCATTAAGGAGGCTTGCTTCTGACAACTCTTATGTTTCGGCAACATCAACCGACATCTCAGTGGAAGTGAAGTCATCGATGCTCTCTGTGTTCTCCGGGTACTCCCACGACAGCATTGTCGGGTAGTAACCGAAGCTACAATCTGAAAGTCTGGTCTTGAGAGACCATGCATCCAACTGGCGCCTCGGCTGTACTACCGCTGCTTGTTCTTCAACAGAGACTGATGATGACTGCTGGCAAGTTGTAGTAAGTGGTGATGCCGTGTGAATGGTCGAGCTGGCGTTGCTAGATTCATATGAACTGGGATGCTCTGAGGCATTTCGTTCCCATCTCCTGGTAGCAGTGATGATACATCACCTACTGCACCAACCACCGTCAATCCAGTCAGATGTGGGGTTCCACGAACCTTTAGCTGTGGCGAGTGAAGTGCTGCTGTTTCGTGGCTGGTTATTAAATTTGCCAAAGCTTCTGCTGCCACTGTCGGAGAAGCCTGCTTAAGTGAAGCTGTCGTTGCCGGAATTATAAGAAGTCTTTGTGGAGCTGCCTCATCATGGCTGGCTGTAGTGGGTTGCACACAGTCTACTAGAGCCGTCGTTGCTGAAGGCTCAGAAAGAGCAAGCTTTGCTCTGGGCCTGGGCGGTTGTGTGCTCTGTGCAACATTTGTGTGGTTGGTGAAAGGAGGCTGCAAATAGTCAGGTGCAGCAATCACTGCTGAAGTCTCAGAGAGAGAGCAGGCTTCGTTTGTATCCAGGCTGGTGGCGAGCATGGCCCCATCTTTTCGTGGCTTGTGGTAACAGACCGCATGGTGTTAGGTCCAACAATCATTGCTGAAAGCTCAGGCATAACAGGCTGCACTCGAGGCCTTGGCATCGATGTGCTTGGAACCACCTCCTGGTGTCTGATCGCAGGAGGCTGCATGCTGTTATCTGCAGCCGCCATTGCTGAAGACTCAGAAAGAGCAGGCTTTGTTCGCATCCTTGGTGGTGGTGAGCATAGAACCATCTTTTCGTGGCTTGTGATAGCAGGCTGCATGGTGTTAGGTGCAACAGTCATTGCTGAAAGCTCAGACAGAACAGGCTTCACTCGAGGCCTTGGCATCGGTATGCTTTGTGCCACCTCCTCGTAGGAAGCTGCATTCTGTTATCTGCAGCCGTCATTGCTGAAGACTCAGTCGGAGCAGGCTTCGTTCGTATCCTGGGTGGTGGTGGGCATGGAGCCATCTGGTAATGGCTTTTGCTGGGAAGCTGCAGGCTGTCAGCTGCTGTGGTCAGTGCCAGAGTCTTATAGACCTCAGGCTTGGCAGGAGCCCTAGATGATGTGCTTGTAGATACCTCATGATGGATGGTGGTAGGAGTTCGATTGCTTTCGATTGGGTCGGCCAGTGCTGTAATCTGAGAAGGAGCCGTCCCAGCTCGAGGCTTGGGTGGTGGCCTGCTCGGAACCATCTCGAAATGGCTGGTGGTAGGAAGCTGCACGTGCTCGGCTACAGTAGCCAGCACTGAAGGCTTCGACAGATCAGGCCTCGCTCGTGGCCTGGTCAATGGTATGCTTGGAGCCACCTTGTCGTGGCTGGCAGTAGGTGGCTGCACTTTGTCTGCCTCAGCTGTCAGTGCTAAAGGCCCAGACAGAGTAGGCTTTGCTCGTGGCCTGGGTAGTGTGATGCTTACAGCTACCTGGTCATGGCTGGTTGTAGGAGGCTGCAAATTGTCAGCTGCCACAGTCATTGCCCGAGGGGCAGGAAGAGCATGTTTTTCTCGTGGCCTGGGCCGTGGTGTGCTTGCAGCCACTTCGTGTTGGCTCATGGTAGGATTTTGCCAGCTGTCAGCTACAGCCATCAGAGCTGAAGGCTCAGACAGAACAGGCTTCGCTAGAGGCCTAGATGGCTGTGTGCTTGGAGGTGCCTCGTTACGGCTCGTGGTTGGAGGTTGTAAGCGGTCTGCTGCAGCCATCAATGCCGAAGGCTTAGACAGACCAGGCTTTACTAGTGTCCTGGATGGTTTTGCGCTTCGAGTTAAGTCGCCATGGCTGGTGATAAGAGGTTTCAAATTGTCGGCAGCTACTGTTAATCTGACCAGTTTAGGCAGAGTGGCAGGTGCATGTGCATGCTGAAGCCTGCGAAGCACTCCAGCTTTGCAGCTGGTTGTTAAGGGTGGCAAGACATCAGCTAGCAATCTTGGTCTGGCTAGTTCAGGCATTGCCGGCGTCACTTGAGCGTTAAGTACCGGCAGTGTTCTTGCTTCCACCTCATCAGGGAAATTGCAGATTTGCAGCAAGACCTCTGGTACAGCCTTTACATGGCGGTGCTTTAGCAGAACTCCAGTTCCTCGAGCTCTGACTGGCCCTGTCTGTGTTGTCATCTTGTTAGTGCTATTAGTTAAAGGCGACGAGCCGTCAGCTGAGGCCGGCACCCAGGCTTGCTCAGGCTGAGCGATTACTGCTTGAGTCCTGTGCGACTGCATGTTCCGTGCAATCTAGACCTTGCTGGTGCTAAGAAGTGGCAAGCTCTCGGCTGCTACAGTTAGCATGAACGGTTTACGCAAGGCGGGATTTGCAAGAGCCGTTAACTGAGGCCTGGGCAGAGCTGCGTCTTTGTGGCTGACTGTTAAGGAAGGCGAGATATTTCCTAGAGCTCTCAGCTTGGCTCGTTCAGGCAGAGCTAAATTTCCTCGAGTTTTAAGCTGCACTCGGTGCCAGGCGGCCTCCTGATCGCAGGTGGTATGAGATGGCAAGCTGCCATCTGCTGGCGTTTCCGAAGATTCCTTCGACATCGGTTTTGATGGTATCCGGGCGGTCGGCGGCCGTGGCTTGCAGTCGCCAAGCGAACCAGTCTCACTGTGTTGCATGGCACCGTAATTGGCAAGTGCCAGCTGAATGGCCATGTCAAGGCCGTCATCTACTTGGCCAGCACCGATTCGAATTACCAAATGAGTTGGCGAGACTATTTCAATTGAATTTATCAGCGTCCAGCTCCTTGTCTTAAAAGGATGATTTCCTACGGTGACACGAGCGGTTGTAAAGTCAAAATATCAATAACTGCACAGTAAACAGGCAAGTGATAATGCTGGCTAGGCTACTCTCACAGGAAGAAAGCTATGTGTAACCCCTCAAGCCTTGGGCTGATAAGCTATCATGGCTGTGTGCAGTGCAATCATGTTCAGGTCTGCGATTTTCCGAACTCGAAAAATGAAGGCACGATTGGGGAATTGCTTAGCTAGGCAACGGCAAGGTAGCTGTTACGACTAGAGTAAGAGCAATTAGCTTCGGGCAATAATGCACAATGCAAGTTACAAGCTGCACGATGTATGCTGGCCTCTTTCTGTACAGGCTCGTCTAGTTCTAGCGAAGTCTTACAAAGTTCTATCTGCCTACCTGACAAAGAGACATGAGGCCTGCTGACGGGCACGCCCATGGTGTGCACTCTGTCAAATCAACGACCCAAATGGCGAACATAGTGGCTGCCTTTGTGACGTGCACACTTGCCTACGTCACTGCCTTGGATTTTCCTCATCAATTGTGCCTGTTTGACGTCAGACCGAACAATCGGCCAGACTCTTATGTTCTTCGCGATTGACAATAACGATGGAGAAACGATGCAATAAAAATTGACCGTGCTTCTTTGAGGAATGATGAAAGAACGTAAATAAAAGTAAAAGCAAAACAGGCTTGCCCTACATGCTCAGCAATTTATCAGGCTAATTAGTGCGGTTGCTCTCGAGTGTGGCCACACGTTTCGTAGTGTTTTGACTTCAGCCCACTTTATGTCGAGTCTTGATCTACGTACGTATGTATCTAACTATACATACTTTACTTTAATGCACACAGCCGAGTTCCACTTTTGTCGATATCTCTTAGTCTTCTTCATCTCTCGAAAGTCGAGTAGCTGCAGAGGCTTAAGCAGCTCAATAACCGATTGTAATAGCATCAGTATCGGAGCACTAATATGGCGTTCGGGAAATGGAATGAGTTCACCCGAGGTGCATGGGTTTCATTTAATTGATGACACTGCCTCCACTCCCCGATTGCTGTACGAGTGGCCTGGGACACTCAATAAGTAAGCAGCTGGGACGTGCTCTTGGGGATTGTTATGACAAGTTAGTTGGTCGACTCAGGTGGACGAGAGGGGCGGGGGAGTTGTGATTCACCCGGCTCTGTGTGTAGGTGAAATAACCGGTGGTGTCGCTCGTTGGCTAGCGTTCGACGTGCTATACGCTACGATTTGTGCCGTTCTTGAAGATGACAAAAGCTGCAGTGCATTGAAGCAGACGATTCGAGCTCTATAATTCAAGGAGGTCGTAATAGTCACTCGGGAAAGTTTTCTTGTACGTTGGTTGCCAGTCGGTGGTTCGTCAAATTTTTGTGGTGCATGCTGTTCAGAGATTTTTCAAAGCTTTTCAGAACATAGCTTCTCTCCACTCTTGCTCTTGCCCGGCTCTCAGTGACCAGTCAAGCGAAAGACGGGTTTCTGTAAGCTTTAGGGATTCGTTCAGAGGATGGAGCACTATCGTGCCACATCGGAGCTGCTCCTATTGAACCTACAAGGAAGTAAAGCCGTGCAGAAACTTCCAATTCAACATGTGCACTGCAGTTCCCGCTGCTTGAAATACTACGATCGTGCTTTTGGTGGCTTGCCACTTTTGAATTTGTACCTTTTGAATTTGTTTCGACAAAGGTCGCTTTGAATCGCAATTTTGCCATGAGCTCACAAATATGGGTTTTACGTTGTTGGCAGAATGGTTCCAAGGCCACAGTGGGCGACGACAAATCTTTGATTACGATGTGGATCTCTCCCACATTCATATATGGCCGGGGTGGGGGGTTCATTAATTCATTCAAGCGAGATATAGTTCGCTAGTGCTCGGGCACATGTTCGTCTGTGGGTTGCATTTCGTCCCTCAGTCTTTGGAAACGGAGAGCTGTGGCCCAAAGAACGAAATTTCATGCAAGCTCTTGCCTGGCTAGTTGCTAACGGCCGTCTTACTCTTTCCAAGCCCAACGAAGACACTACGCTTGGTACGAGTAAACTGCATCAGACGATTCGAGAGAATGTTTTGACTCTGTATCTTTGTTTTTATTTTGCCATTTAGTTTGATGGTACTTTGGGCATATAACAGTGAGCATTACAGTAATGCAGATAGTAACGTGACGCGTGCCAAAAAATTATTTTAAGGAATTCCTGATTACATAAATAATCGTGGATTACTTTTTCCGATACAATGAAACATAACTGAAATCGTTTTATAGAATTTGTGTGAGCCTATTTTTGAATTTGAATTTGATGTTTAGTGTGATTCCGCGAAGGTAACGTCTTACTCAGATCACTCCGAGGTTGTTGTCGATGGCGAGAGCACGAACATTTGAGTGCCATAAATACCTGCAATACGTTGAAATGCTTTTACTATAATGAAGGTAAGTAAACTGAGATTGTATTCAGAATAACGAAAACCACCCAAAATTTGAGCTCGACAGCACCAATGTGCTTTATAGATTACCTTGAGGTAAACTGAATCACACTTCGGCTTTGTCTAGCTCAAATTTTGGGTGGATATTGTAAGAAATTATTGGTTTTATAGATAAATCAAATTTCGTGTCATTGTGCTCCATGACACTTATGCAAATGAGGTATGCCAAGTTGGCATGTAACGAAATCCACGGCAATCTACTCTATTGATTTTCAAATGCACCATAAATCCGTTTTTTAAAGCTAAAAAATGCTCGGAATAATATCAAAGTACGCTGCATGTAAAATCTATTTAGAAACGTTTCCTCGATTCTGCTCCGTAGTTCTCACTAAGTCCACTGAAATAAATTGGCAGCGGCCCGGGCAAATGGCCCAATTCACGGCATTACCAAGCGGAACAAAATATATGCTGTTCAAAAAGCTCCTGGTTGGCTTGCATACGATTGTAAACTCAGCTGCAATTGCACTTGTAAGATGTCACTACATCGGTCGAGCTGTTCTCATGCAATACCGTGCAATCGACTGCAATATCCCTAGCCAATGCAGCAATTCAGATAAATCTACAGATTCCACCGAAAAAAAGATAAACATAAAATACGTGGAGCTCCCATTTTATTGCATATTCAAGTCCGTTGTATGCCGCTTTGCACCCTCACTTAAAACAAACAATTTTGCATCCGCTCAGTTAGGCGATGAGCTGCAATCGCCTGAAAAAAACTTGGGAGAATACCAAAACTCACTCGGCTCCACTGCAAATCATCCTCTAATCACACCAGTAATGCTCTATGTAAATTTCATAAAAGACCGTACCCAGTTAAAAGAGCACCCGCAAGTTTTCATTCCGTTTGGCCTACGACCAGAACAGGCTATTTATGAAGCATACAGTGGGAAATAGCCAGGAACCGAAAAAGCAGGGCTATCAGATTGGGCTTTGATTGAGCACTACAAAATTCTCCTTCATAACACCCACGTGGTCTTTGTGAATTTCCGAAGCATGCGGTCGCAAATAGCCAGGAACTGAAAAAGCACGGCTATGACATTGGTGGGCGTCTGGTGTACAGGAGATGGATGGCCCGAGGGCCGGCCCACAATCCGTAAACCAGCCTGATTCTGCCTTAACCCTGTCGGACCAGAGTGATGGGACTAGCCCACTCACTTTCATGGGCAGGTAACCTGTGGAAGAAAAAAAGACATAATTCTGAGGAGAAATTTTTGCAGTCCGTACGACGAGACGTCTGATGGTAGTGCCGGAGCTACCTTCTTTGCTAAAAGTGTGTTATAGTCGGGTTCCAAAACCAGCCCCGTAAATCCGTTTACCGATAGGTGATGTGCCTTTCAAGCTAAATGGCATTTACCTCATCGGCCCGATCACCAGCAGCCGATCGGAAATGAGTACATCCTTGTGGTCTGTGATTATTATGCATTGCAGTATGCGAAAGCCGTTAGGCTTAGCCAGGTTAGCTTCGAATAGCCAGGGTGCTTATATAAACATTCTCTCGGCTAAAAACAGACGAAGAGATACTTGACATTCTCTCGGGTAGGAGCAGCCGAAGAGATCCTAACGGATCAATCATCGAACTTCATTAGGAAGTTGCTGAAAGAGCCATACAGACTTTTACGGATCAAAGCTCTCGGGACCAGTTCCTACCACTCTCAGACAGACGGCCTTATTGAAAGGTTTAACAACCGTAGGTTGATGGCCATGCCCTGAAAGACCAAGGACAAAGAAGGGCGTGATTGGGACCGATCACTCCCTTCATCTTCTTTGCCTATATGGAGGTTTCCCAAGCATCTGCGGGATTTTCGTCGTTCGAGCTGCTCTATGACCCAGACGGTCGGGGCCCGTTGGATGTCCTTAAAGAGGAGGAGGAACGACCTAGGCAGAATTTCATCTATCACGTCTTAGCCATCCGAGAGAGAATGGAAAGTGTATCAGAACTAGTCAGGGATAATCTTGAAGATGCAAGGAGGTGACAGAAGACCTGGCACTATCAGAACGCACGGGGCCGGATCTTTAGGCTAGGGGATTACTTGCTATTTCTTCTGCCGACCAGCTCAGATAAACTTCGGACCCAATTGCAGGAGCCCTAGGAGGTTACTGAGAGAATGGGGGAAGTCAACTGTGCGGTGGACAAGCACGACGTCTGGAAGCGTCGGTGGGTGTTCCACAACAACATACTACGTGGTTATACATCAAGAGCAGAGTCCACAATGGGCGAGCACCTGACGATCAAACAGGTCATGGATCTCCGTGCACTCCTGCGTACCTATAGTGGGGGGATTTAGAAAACATCTAGGAAGCCCGAGCTTAGTCGAGCCCCGCATCGACATTGGTGATGGGAGACCCATACGGTCATCACCTTACGAATTCCGTGTGTTCAGGGAACAGGTTCGGCAAGAGGTAAAAGAAATATTTGAGGAGGTAATCATTGAGCGGTCGAGCAGTAATTGCTGTTCCCCAGTAGGGGTGGTGCAAAAAAAGGATGGCACCCACGGCCTTTGCACATATTACCGGAAATTGAATGCACTCTCAAGAGTGGATGCCTGCCCGATGCCACCAATTGAAGACGTAATCGATTGCTTGGGACAGGCCCGACTCATTACCTCCTTGACCTCACAAAGAAATACTTGCAAATCACGATGGCTGTGGATAGCCAGCACATAACAGCCTTTATGGTAGGAGCCGACTTGTATCAATTTCGGATGACGCCATTTGGTCTTCAGGGAGCACCTGCCACATTCCAGAGACAAATGAATCAGGTCGTCCAATTACATGAAGCCATGGCTGGCTCATATTTGGATGACTTTGTCATACAGAGCAAAATCTGGAAAGAACACCTGACCTGACTTGATAGCTTTCACGAGAGAAACACTCAGCTTGCTCGCTGGAGTCTGTCCGTTCAACCCTCGATACCTTGTCCGACACAATCGTGTGATTCGTACTTTAGGCGATGCCTGCTGACACCGTACATGCTGCCCCAGAACATAATTCGTACTGACCCTGTACCAGTCATCCCTAACGCTGTTATGCTTGTTCCCTGAGCATGCTACCGTTAACTATTCGATTGAGCTTCCTTTGCAGAAAACCAATGAGAAAGTGATTGAGGTCTTTAACAGTTTATTATTACTAGTATATACTAATGCTGTTATTCCTGCAATTTTTCATATACCTATACTCCTATTACTGTTACTTTTCAATGTTCTCAAATAAATGTTTATTTGACAAATATTCTCAAGTGAGAAACATATGTACGGTATACTGGCTCTCAGTGGTAAATGAAAACTTGACTATGACAGTGATTTTTAGTTCGAAGCTTGCGAGTACTGAGATTATCCTTAAGATTCCTTAGAATCTTTTAATTTGCAAAACTGGAGTTGAACTGGATATCTCGGTTGAGGACAAGGACTAGAATCTCGGCTGTCACTGAAGCTTGAGTCATCTGGAGAAGCTGAGGACTAGTCGTCGGCAATAAGTCAGCAGTCAGCGTCGGTCACTGGAGCAGTCAGCTTAACTGGAGTTGAGAAGTCATCTGCTCATGCAGAAGCTAAGGACAAGCAGTCGTCGGCAATAGATGTATCTTAGCAGCAGCAGTCGTCGGCTCTTACTTCTCTTCAGCTGGAGCAGTCATCGGCTCTAACTGGAGTTGAGGACAAGGATTTGTTGGACCTGACTGGAGTTCAGGACAAGCAGTCATCGGCTGTCACTGAAGCTTAAGACTAGAGCTCTCAGGACAAGCAGTCGGCAATAGATGTATCTTAGCAGCAGCGGCTGTCACTGAAGCTTAAGACTAGAAGTCATCTGCTCATGCAGAAGCTAAGGACAATCAGTCGTCGGCAATAGATGTATCTTAGCAGCAGCAGTCGTCGGCTCTTACTTCTCTTCAGCTGGAGCAGTCATCGGCTCTAACTAGAGTTGAGGACAAGGATATCTCGGCTCGGACTGGAGTTCAGGACAAGCAGTCATCGGCTCTCACTGAAGCTGAGAACAAGCAGTCGTCTGCTCTTGCAGAAGCTGAGGACAAGCAGTCGTCGGTAATAGATGTATCTCAGCTGGAGCAGTCGCTAGCTCTAACTTTATTTCAGCTGGAGCAGTCGTCGGCTTTGACTGGAGCTGAGGACAAGGATTTGTTGGCTCTGACTGGAGCTAAAGACAAGCAGTCGTCGGCTTTTGCTAAAGCTGAGGACAAGAAGTCGTCGGCAAGTGATGTATCTCAGCAGGAGCAGTCGTCGGCTCTAACTTTATTTCAGTTGGAGCATTCGTCGGTTCTGACTGGAGTAGAGGACAAGGATTTGTCGGCTCTGACTAACGCTGAAGAAGAAGAGTCGTTGGCCCTGACTTCCGTTCTGCTGGAGCAGTCGTCGGCTCTAACCAGAGCTAAAGACAAGATGTTGTCGGCTCTGATTAGCGCAGAAGACCAAGAGTTGTCAGCTCTGACTGGAGATGAGGACAAGCGGTAGTCGGCCCTGTCTGGAGCTGAGGACAAGCAGTCGTTGGCTCTAACTGGAGCAGAGGACAAGCAGTTGTCGGCAAATACAGGAGTTGAGCTGATGCAGTCGTCTGCTTTGACTGGAGTCTGGACAAGGATTTGTCGGCTCTGACTAGCGCTGAGGACAAAAGAGTCATCGGCTGTGACTGGAGAGTAGGATTAGCAGTGGTCGGCTCTGACTTGAGCAAAGCAGAAGCAGTCGTCGGCTCTGACTGGAGCTGACGAAAAGTAGTCGTCCACTCTTACATGAGTTTTGCTGGAGCCGTCTTCGGCTTTGTCTGGAGCTGAGGACAAGGATTTGTCAGCTCTGACTAGAGCTGAAGACAAAGAGTTGTCGGCCCTCACTTGGGTTCTGCTGGAGCAATCTTCGACTTCGACCAGAGCTGAGGACAAGCAGTCATCGGCTCTGACTTGAGCTGAGGACAAGCAGTCGTCGGCAATTGCTGGAGTTATTCTGAAGCAGTCGTCGGCTCTATCTTGAGTTGAGCACAAGGATTTGTCGGCTCTGGCTAGAGCTGAGGACAAAGAGTTGTCGCCTCTAACTGAAGCTGAGGACAAGCAGTCGTCGGTAATTGATGTATCTCAGCTGGAGCAGTCGTCAGCTCTAACTTCTTTTCAGCTGGAGCAGTCGTCGGCTCTAACTGGAGTTGAGGACAAGGATTTTTCAGCTCTGACTGGATTTGAGGACATGCAGTCGTCGGCTCTCACTGAAGCTGAGGACTAGCAGTCGTCGGCAATTGATGTATCTCAGCAGGAGCAGTCGTCAGCTCTTACTTCTTTTCAGCTGGAGCAGTCGTCGGCTCTAACTGGAGTGGAACAAAAACAGTCGTCGGCTCTGACTAGAGCTGAGGACATGTCGGCTCTGACTGGAGACGAGGACAAGCAGTGATCGGCTCTTACTGGAACTGAGGACAAGTAGTCATCGACGATTACAGGAGTCTAGCTGAAGCAGTCGTCGGCTCAGACTGGAGCTGAGGACAAGGATTTTTCGGCTCTGATTAGAGCTGCAGGCAAAGAGTTGTCGGCCCTTTCTTCAGTTCTGCTGGAGCAGTCGTCGGCTCTAGCCAGAGCTGAGGACAAGATGCTGTCGGCTCTGACTAGAGCCGAGGACAAAGAGTTGTCGGCTCTGAGAGTTGTTGGCTCTGACTGGAGATGAGGACAAGCAGTGGTCGGCTCGGACTGGAGCTAAGCAGAAGCAGTCGTAGGCTTTGACTGGAGCTGAGGACAAGTAGTCGTCGGCTCTTAGTGGAGTGGAGGACAAGCAGTCGTCGGCTCTTAGTGGATCGGTGGACAAGGAGTTGTCGGCTCTTACTGGTGCTGATGAGAAAGAGTGATCGGCTCTGACTGGAGCTGACGACACGCAGTGGTCGGCTGTCACTTCGTAAACTGTATCAAATTAGGCAGCTCTAACTTCACCATGACTCTATTCTTGTTCAGGTATCTCTATTTTTGCGATCTGCCCATCCCTACCGACGACGTCTGGCAGGGTAGCCGCTACGGTCTAAGCGCATTGTTATGCTTTGCAGCCACAAGAAATCTTGGCAGACCGAAATACAAAAATACCAGATGGCTTCAGTTGGTCCTCAGGAGCCCTTGGCTCCCGGCTCCGATTAGAGATACCTGTCAAAGAGTGCAGGGTGATGTTAAAGCTCCCTCATGCATTACGGTTCGCATAATTGATGAACATTGATTGCAAGCTGGAAATTCTTATGTGCAATTTTCGTGCATTTAACAGTAAACGTGCCTACCTTTCCTGCACAAAATGTAACCATCACCTCACATCTGAGCTGTAAGAAATATTCTGGATGTCAAGGTATTTCTTACATAAGTGCATTACCTCGCCGGATTGTGACGAATAACAACAATCGACATTGTCGATTGATTGTTAAAAAAGATGCATTATGGTCCTTTCAAAAATGCAACAAAATCGTTAATGAGTGTGGTGCTTTATGTTATATTATATTACGGAAGTTTTCCTATTGAAAATTAGAGCATAATATTTGGAAATGGATTTTGACTAGTGTTTCATTTCTCTGTCCACTTAGAAAGAATCTATGAAATGCAATCTATTTTTTGAGGGTCTACGGAGTTCCACACATGAGACCAGTCAATGAAGAATTCATTCACCGTCAAACTATTTAAGCCGTAAGCTTCAACTTAGGGTATTTCTTGCAAAATAAACATATTCCAAGGAATCTTGAGGATAATCCCAGTGCTTGTGTCTCTTGAGCTCAAAATCACTGCCGTACAGCCAATTTTCAATCAATAATGAGAGCCATTACTTAGTGGTGGGCATATTTTTTCCAGTTGAGAATCTTGGCCAAATAAAAAGTTTTGAGAACATAAAAACGTCATAGTAATAAATGTGTAGGCATAGACTCGTATCAATAGCCATGTAAAATGACTCAATCACTTTCTTGTAACAATTTCTGAAAAATAAGCTCAGCCAAATATTCGGAGCGTGCTCAACGACGAGCATATTGTTGTTTAGATGACAGGCCCGGCAACAAATATTGTTAGAGGTGGCATGTGCAGAGTTAGCAGGCATCTCCTAAAGTACGAATCACAAGCACTAAATAAATGTTGTCTTAAATAGATGTAATTTTGCAGTTTTTCAAATGTGGTCAAGCCAGGGAACTTCCTGAAAATAGTTGCAAGGATGTTCTGGGTTTTGGATGCATGCAAATTCAAGGCAAGTTCTCCTAAAAATTTAAAGGGTTCATATTTAGTGAGGCTAATGCAGTGGACTAGATATGATAGGCTGGCAACTGCCGAAGAATGAACAAATCTGAAAATGAGTGTCGGAATCTTGAAGTTGACGTCGTGCATAGTTGCGAGTCAGTGCCGGTTAGCTAGAAGTGCTGTAGTGGTTCCACTGTAACGCTCCTGCAAAACATGTCTAGCAGCAGGGTTCTGCATCAACTGGGAGCCATTGCTTGGTAATCTATTTAAAGGCTTTCGCTGAGTTTCACTCTCATTGCAGATAACCATAGTAATAACAATTCCGTTGATTTAGCGCCCTCAGAGAACATAATCTCTTTACAGGAAATGTACATGTGCTGCAAAGGAAGCGAGACCGGATGGTTAATGGTAGCATTCTCAATGGCAACAAGAATAACATTGATAGGCGTTACATGCATACAACCAGAATGCTGACGACTAGTGATCATTGCTAGGTTCAGGAATCAGTAACAATTACTATACAGACTCGGTTAGACCCACCGTGCGACGAAATGTGACCGACTTAAGTAACTGGACTTGACAATAATTTCTACAGACTCTGCGAGAAACCGTTGCAAAATAAAACCCTGTTATACTCAGCACGGCTGGTGTGATCGCAGCTACGGTGTTGAATACCAACAGTGATAATACGCCCGTACCATACGATGCAATCGTAACAATAAATTTAGGTCTAAATAGCTTATTGAACTTAAATCAGGGAAATATCAGTGCAACATCTTCAACAAAAACTTGATGGTCAGATAGATCACGGTAGTCCGTAAAATTTACCCTAGAACTTAAAACTTGTTCCTAAATGAATGTTCTTACTTACGAGTAACCATTTATTCGTGCTTCTTTAGCAGCACCTATAAAGTGTCTAGAAAGAGACAATTTGTTCTGAGTGAGCTATATCAAGCGTATTAATATTCAATTAATGTTATTAAGACGTATGCATTACTTTGTGCTTCCAGGACGTGAGCCCAGGTTAACTTCCAAATTGACCTGCATTGGTTAATTATACTTAAAACCTCTTTTACGAAACCGATCTATATTTTTCATTTCCACGTAACGAAGGCTATGAATTACACGAGCAATTTTTAGAATTTAGTTTTCGCACTTGTGATACAATCTGCTGACTTATATCCATTTTTTAAATTTCTTTTCATATCTGAAAATCAATCTAGAAGCTCAAAAAGTTATTTTAATGTTGATCCCTCAACTAATTTTCTGCTATTCAAACTAGGCCTTGTCATTTGCAGAGATAAGGCGCTTGCCTTTAACTACCATTGATCCTTGGGAGAACCTGGCGGCAAATAAAGAACGGCAGGATAATAATGAAGTTACTTAAAGTTTTCACGGAAATGCATTATATCGGAATGTACGCAACAATTTAATTTGTATGACGTTGTATTCAACGTTTAAGTTGTTGTCACAATCGCTTTTGCGATCATTTAAAGAATAATTCAAGCAATGCGGTTATTTAAATAATAATCTTAAAAATTATTCTTGTCATAGAAAAGTTAGTTATTTTAAGAAATGTAACTTGGAATGGAAACAACTCTTTTCTATAATTATTCTATTGAGGATTCTAAACCTGATACTGCAAATCCTCTTCGTATAGTAGCTGTTTCTGTCATTTTTTACAACCCTTTTCGTTCGTCGCATAAATCAATCTTAAAACTCTAATAGTAGTTTATAGTAGCATTTTTATTAGTTTCTTCGATTTTAATTGGAATTCAACTTTGCTTGCTTTTAAAGCAAATCAGTTTGGTCACCGATACACTGTAAGCCTTAAATTCCATTCAGTTTAAAGTGCCTTTAGAGAATGTGATTTCAACGTAGACCATTCAGATATGCTGTGAGGCTGAAACACTCAACCTGGTTAACTGACCCAGTGGTTAAGGTAATTGAACCAATCAATGTCGGGGCAAGGTCGTGGGACAAGCCCTGTCGTATACGCGAAGCGCCTAAATAGATATGATGTTATCTTGGGGCGACATACCGATGAATTATGTTTATATTAAATAATACATTATATAACACATTGTAATATATAATATGTATTGCATATTATATACAGTAAATTGTAAATAGAAAATTTATAGTATGTAAGGTATAATATATAATACACATTTACCTTGGCACCGGGCGTTAAAGAGCGAGCACTTTAAAGAATGGGTGAAACCAGAAAGGCAGTTGTACTAATGACCTAAGTTAGCCAATACTGGGTGCTACTAAAGCTAGCCGATTATCCAGTGTCACATTGAAACATTACTTGATAGGATTGCTTTCATGAAAGAAAAAAAAGTGGTTACGTGAATATACCCGATTTTAAAATTTAGTTTAGTCAAAACTTGAAATTAAATTCTTTTCTGTCACTGGTTCTGTTAATTTATGTAGATCTCACAATTCCTATTGTAAGTAGGTCGATTTCTTGGTTAGTTAGTCGAATCGTCTGACGATATACGTACATATCGTTGATGTTAAACTTCCATTCAGTAATTGGTTATCTAAAATGAGTAGGACGGTGTAGGTCGATCAAAAATGGTGATTAAGAATGCAGATGAATTATAAATTGCATGCATAGCTCCCACGAACACTTTGATAGTTTAAATCTACATTTAAAATCAGTTGAAGCTAAAGCAAGTCAAAACAGATAACCAACGGACTGATTTTTAAGGTTCTATAATGCATTCATTTTTCATTGACATTACTGGAGCCACTTCTAATTGGTACGTAAGGTAAGTCTCTCATTGACAAAGATAGAAGTACAAGCCAAAAGAAATCGTCAAATAATTTCAAAGTTGATAATGTTGCCTTTGGAATTTTTTGATAACCCGTAGTTTGTACGTTAGCTCCAAAATCATAGGGATTTTCACTTTTGTAGGTTTTTTAAATTATTTTTACCAGAGACAGAACATTACTAGATGGTGGAAAAAATTGGATATAAAGTCTACCGGCACTTTATTTTCAACGGGACTTACTAATACTAGTAACATTTATAAATTTGTATTGCATTATCGTAAACTGAATTTCTCTCTGGGCAGTTTAGAAATAATGCGTATATATCATAACGAACATTTGGTGATAACATCCACCTTGTAGTATGTAAAGTATGAGCAGTTATATGCACACCAAGGCCTCATCACGGAGACTTACCAAATCCTGTAAGAAATAGGTGCGTTTGAAGCAATTTTAAAGTTTCTTTTGTCAAGCTACGTTCTAATGTGATCGCTAGTGAGTCCCATGATTTCAGAGCACAACAATTAAAGACACGGTCTCAAACGGTTTTGCAGTTCATACGCGGTATGGCTAAGGAATCGAATCAGAAAAGCAGGCTGTGCGATTCCTTGCCTGGTGGGAGAGTACTTGTTGTAAGTAGGCTGGTCCCAAATAATATTATTAAATAATAAAAAATATTCACTGCATGCGTGACACAGGTTCGTGCACTTTTGCGAAGGTCGTTCGTATTGTTTACACCTCAAATAAAGAATCCTTGAATAAGAGTTCGTTGCCTCGCTCATTTTCAGTGAGACAATACAACGTTTAAATACGGAAGTTAAGCATCCTTTGGCAGCATATGTCCGCAAGTAATTTTGCTTTCGACTGTATAAACGCGTGAAAACCTAAACTAAATATTTCCCTCATCGTGTAAGCCATTTTCATTTCGGTCAATATGGGTTCCATTACAGCCTTTTAAACGGAACTACAACCAATATCTTGCACATCATGACCTCTGTCAAGATGTTGTGTTATCGGATCCTGTCATAAGCGATTCTTTACAGGCACTGCCAGCCATGTAGATAGCCGTAAATGCTCTTCTGACACTACGAAATAAAGTGTTAAATTACCTAGACGTAGCTTGTACCCACTAAAGAGCTATCCTCCGTGGATGAAAGTTCCTAATCTTAGATTGGCTATTCTTGAGCTGACCCACAAGGCCCACCGAGGCTTGGCTCGTACATAGAAAGCTGAACCAATGCACTAAATTTAGCCTCTATATGCCCTCAGATTCTGCATGGGTAATAAATTAGCCGTTCCATTCTTTCAATTAAAAAATGCTGGTGACACAAGCTGAAGCACAAATGCATGTCCTATAATGTGTAGCTGACTTCCACGATTCTTAAACAAAGACAGCTACTCTCCTAAGACCAACTATCATGCTCATATTTATCAGCGGTCCTCAGCTGCTACTTCTTTTGATACTCAGTATCTCAACTATTCTAGCAGAACTCTGCTTTTCTTCCCACTTTCTCTTTGTTGCGCTAGATAAAATTTGTTGGTCACCGAAAACATATCACAAGCCACTTGGGCTGAGAGTACACAATGCAAATTTGTCCTGCGTAACATCTAGTTAATCTGTATGGCTTTTTGGAGTTACAGATGGGGATGCATATAGATGCCTACATACATTCAGTGGAGTGACTAGGTGGAGAAGCTGTCTCATAGCCGAATTTCCGCAATGTGGGCCCTTCTTGAAGACGACGCCTAAATTCCATGCTCGTGGTGATGGTCGTGCAGCGGCATTACCTAATAAAACAACAATCTTCTAGACCAGCCATGTGCTTAGGGTGTTATGTTAGCAGCAGTTCAGTTAATATCCCCATTTCGTTTAAGAATCCAATATCAAAAATCCCAAGATTAGGTTTACAAGTTTCAGCATGGATTCCTTGTTGTATAAGACTAATAGACCTAAGTATCGGCAGAATAAAAGTGACATTATATTTTATGGGCATGATCCAGATTTTACATAGGTAGAGTGTAAATGTAGTAAAGCAACGGCCGAGCCCGGACCCTTGAGGTTTCGTAGATGACAGGTCCGGTAAATAAGACCTGAGCCACGCGCGACGTGGTTCGGACATGATCAGAAAAGTACGACTTAACTCACGTATCATCTGCCAGACCTATCGTAGTTTTCAATCGATTAAGTAGTGATCAATTTATTAAACTCAGTTGGCAAATTTAGCAGTGCTAGGACAGCAAGGTTCCCGTCCTACTTATAGGACGTAAGACCATTGATTTTACAGAGGTGATTACTTTTCTGCCTTTTGAAACTCGTTGAATTTTCCTGAAATCTAGTTTTCTTCCATATGTCTTTGCTGCTTAGGGGCTGTTTTTCAAGAATATTTGACGGAAAACGAACGAGAAAATGCGGGCGAAATTAATTCCGACTTAAATAACAGGATTGCCTTGTCTCCCAGACCTATTATTATTTCTAATCTTTAAGGTAGTGATCAACTTTATTAATGGTAGCTGCAAAATCTAACGCTGCTACGGCAGTAAAGTTCCCGTCCTATACACTCGACAAAAGTTAATTGGTTTTGATTTGTTTAAGCAGATTTTTCTGCCTTTTGAACCCCGATTTCAAGTTACCTGACTTTTAATTTTCTTTCACGAGTGCTAGCAGCTGGTTACCAGCAGTTGATCGAATATTATAAAAAACAGGAAGAATAGTATTGTAACCACGTTCCAGGGGTCAGAGGCTAATTCCCGCCAAATCCTGCCATACTCCGGCCACGCTGCTGCTGGCCATGCCGCCGAGCTAGGGTAAGACGAGCGGCCGTCAGGTTAAACCTCTTTATAATAACGCATGCGCCAACAACCGCAGGGGAACTAAAGAATACTACAGGGAGGGTCCTATACAAGGTACACTTCGGGGGTGCAAGACGACGTAGCTAGCTCGAACAAACGTGTTAGTTGGGGTCAGTCGGCTTCTGCAGTCATGTCATTGTACTGACTCCGAATTCAACAGTACGAGCGTACGCCGTCCAAAACCCAGCTGGCTGAGTAACTGCTGGCTAGTCCGAGTCGACAACTACCACAGTCGTAAGTTTCCACCGAAAGACGCCAACTCAAGAGGGGGTCACGAACACGCTACACGGGGAAAGCGGAATAAAAACAAGTCAACAACGAGCGAGCTATCTAGCTCCGCTCGGGGCTTGGGTACTTGTTCCCTTTGCGTGCGTGGCAGCATCGCCGGAGCACGCCTGCACGAATGCGGGAGGATAAATCAGTGAGACCGGGAGGCTCCAACACCAGGATTTACTGGGCCAACTTCCCGTCTTGTCACCACACATGCGGCACTGCATAGGTCCGACCCCGGCCTAGCCGGTGACCTCATTACAGCCACCTAGTCACAGCCAACCGAACCCAGCCTGGGTACATAATGAGGGCGATACAAGTATCTCGGTCTTAAATCATGTGTTGAAGAATTAGAGTACCAATTCCTGTTTGAAGGAATGGGTTACAATGCCTGTTTTGTAGGGGCGTTTTATACTACCTCGGTAATGCCTGGGCTAAGCTGGTCTTCCATGGAACACCACAAGGTCCTTTTACTACTCTTTATTACGGCAGCCATATGGAATGAAGAAACTGCTAATAATAATATTGCACTTGATAAAGCGCCCTCAGAGAACTTAATCTCTTTCTAGGCGCTTTACATTTGCAGCAAAGTGATACGCAATAGAATAGTAAGTAAAATCATGCTTGAAAAACAAACAAAATAAATAACATGGTTAGGGGTTACATGCACTGGGTCAGCATGCAAATGTGGTTAGTGGCAGCATGAACAGTGTCAGCACGCATAAGCACATCGAGGACGAATCACAAGGACCCACTAAATGCTGTCCTAAATAGGTATGTTTTTAAGTTTCTTTTAAATGTGGTCAGGTCAGGGGATGTTCTGATGCAGGTCGGGAGGGAGTTCCAAGCTGTGGGAGCATACGAGCTAAATGCACGGTCTCCAAAGGATTTAAGGTTTGTACGAGGTATTTCTAGACTGTTGGATTCCGAAAAGCCGGTGGTACGATGCTTTGCCTGATGGGGTAGTATATCTGAAAGATAGGCTGGAGCCATAGAATGAAGAGACCTAAAAGTGAGCGACAAAACCTTGAAGTCAATCCGTTGCTTGACTGGTAACCAGTGCAGGTCGGCGAGAAGTGGAGTAATGTGGCAACTGCGACGCTCACGACAGACAAGCCTAGCTGCAGAGTTTTTGCACCAGCTGCAATCGCCTGATCGCACATGCTGGTAGGCCAGTAAGCAGTGAGTTGCAGAAGTCGAGACGAGATGTCACGAATGCATGGACCAACTTAGACGTGGTATCCTTATCTAAACAAGCCCTAATTTTAGCAATGTTATGAAGCTGAAAATAGGCTGATTTGACTGTGGAGCTGATGTGGTCGTCTAACGAGAGGTCGCTTTGGAATATGACACCTAGATTTCGAGCTGATGCAACTGGAGATATGCTGGCAGAGCCAATTTTGAAAGTCAGCCGAAAATCTTGCAGTGAAGGTAGCAGATTGCTAATAAGCGATTGTTTTAATTTATTGTTTTATTATATTAATTTATTTGGTATTTTTGAAAGCACAACATTTTGGAAGGTACGAAATATTTTAGCAGCATAGGGTGCATGTTTTAACCGTCAAATATAGGCGTAAAATAGAGCAAGCTATCCAGCTCAGCTCGGGCCTTGGGTACTAGTTCCCTTGCGTGAGTGGCAGCATCACCGGAGCAAGCCTGCACGAATCCAGGTGCATAACTCGGCGAGACCGGGAGCCTCCAACACCACGACTTACTTGGCCAACTTCCTGTACCCAAGAGCCCCGGTGACCTCACGTCACGGCATACATCCGGCCATGCCGTAGGGTCGGACCCCGGCCTTGCCAGTGACCCTAACCCTCACTTTAGCCGTCCGGTCACAGCCAACCGAACCCAGCCTGGGTACATATGTCAGCCTCCGGAGGAGACACGTCCTCGTGTCTGCTATAGCCCCATTACAAGTCGAGCCATGCGGCCATCACAGAGGCTTTAACATGCTCAGTAGTGGCTGCCGAACAAGCCGTATCCTAAACGCGGTTACAAAATGTTGCGGTTACAAAATGTTGCGGTTACACAATGTTGCGGTTACACAATGTTGCGGTTACAAAATGTTGCGGTTACAAAAGTCGGGTCTACACAAGTCGCGGTTACAAAAGTCATCACACTGCGCTATACAAGAATCACTAAGCTAAAAAGTTCTCGCAGAAGATCCAGTTCAGGGAAGACGTATGTTGCTGCTCCGGGTGCAGTACTGTCTAGTCGATGTCCTCTCTCGTGGTGTCAGCATGCGTCGGTCAAACTGCTTCGCAGATGAACCTTGTTCACTTCAAGTCTCAAACTCGCCTTGCTGCACGATGTGATCGTAGTCAACATGATCCTCCGCTATAACCCAAAACAGACCAAGGGCACCACCACTCTTAATGGCTCGAGCTGCACAGCACATGAACAGTCCATCAATAATAATGAGTTGGCTTCCGATGGGGCTAGCTCATCTGGGGAGCCCACTGGGCTGCACGTTCCAGGGGTCAGAGGCTAATTCCCGCCAAATCCTGCCATACTCCGGCCACGCTGCCGCTGGCCATGCCGCCGAGCTAGGGTAAGACGAGCGGCCGTCAGGTTAAACCTCTTTATAATAACGCATGCGCCAACAACCGCAGGGGAACTAAAGAATACTACAGGGAGGGTCCTATACAAGGTACACTTCGGGGGTGCAAGACGACGTAGCTAGCTCGAACAAACGTGTTAGTTGGGGTCAGTCGGCTTCTGCAGTCATGTCATTGTACCGACTCCGAATTCAACAGTACGAGCGTACGCCGTCAAAAATCCAGCTGGCTGAGTAACTGCTGGCTAGTCCGAGTCGACAACTACGACAGTCGTAAGCTTCCACCGAAAGACGCCAACACACGGGGGGAACGCTGTATAAACAAGTCAACAACGAGCGAGCTATCCAGCTCAGCTCGGGCCTTGGGTACTAGTTCCCTTGCGTGCATGGCAGCATCGCCGGAGCACTGCCAATATCGCTTGCACGAATCCAGGTGCATAACTCGGCGAGACCGGGAGCCTCCAACACCACTTCCTTGGCCAACTTCCTGTACCCAAGAGCCCCGGTGACCTCACGTCACGGCATACATCCGGCCATGCCGTAAGGTCCGACCCCGGCCTTGCCGGTGACCCGAACCCTCACTTTAGCCGTCCGGTCACAGCCAACCGAACCCAGCCTGGGTGTATATATATATATATATATATATATATATATATATGTATATATATATATGCTTTGTATAAGTCATTGCATAGCAACCTAGGAGAACTTAAGCTATGTTCAGGTGCTTCATATACGCCACGGGGATCCAGCCCACGATCTCGGTTGTCGTTATCCATAATTCTTTCTTTTGCCCCTGTGTGTAAGCTTGCCTACGTCCTGACCGGTTGAATAAGAGGGCTCACTATAGGACTAACCGTCTAAGTATCCTTGCTTTTTCTCATGTGACTGTACTGTGGCAGCAGGTTGTATAACATATTTGACTGGACAATCATAAAGCTCTTTTAGCGGCCCAGTCTTTTTCTTGGCAAGTCAGGGGCGAAAGCGCAATCGGTTAGTAAGTCTCTCTGTAAATATCCCCGTCTTCAGTGGTGATGATGCTTCCAATATAGCCCAGCCACTTGTCCCAACCCAGCCTAGTTGGTTTGGTCGAGCGGTTAAGGTGCTTGCCCCGACCGAGGTCTGGCTGAGGTCTTGGGCTCGAGTACCGAGGCAAATGTGACGCGCCTGAATAGAGATTAGGTTTCTTCGGTCGATATAAAAATGAATTATATTTCATAATTTTTCAGCCTCTTCGGTCGCTAGAATGATCCAGTTTCATTCCTACCAATTGCCAGGGAGGTTTCCAGCAGGTAGCCCGATTGATTAAGTAAACTGTTCAGAGAATTCACCTAATCGTATGCTCAAGGAATACTTATTTTGCTGCATGCACTTGAAGTTTGTGCAAACATTTACTCTGTTGTCACGTGATGTTTTTAAGTTGAGGCAGCTAGCTTTCCCCTCCAGTTCTTTAGCTGCTGTCGGTCCACTGGTGGGTATCTCTCTAATGGACGTCACTGCCAGCTAGGACGGCCTGCTTGTTACTCTAAGGCTAGTGGTGAGTAAAATGACAATTTATTGGTACTGAGGATGCGATATCTGGAGTTGATAGCTGTTAAAGTTGGGTTGAAGCCAATCGTTATGGGCCTAGTATTCTTGATGACAACGCACGGCCAGTCAGCTAGCCAGACTTATTAGCTGACAACTTGTTTGATTACTTTTCCGGCTTTGCTGACCTAAACGGCATGACTTTGACTTTTCAAGCAAAGCTATATACATTTATAATGGACTGCCAACAATTCGGTAATAAGTGACTTGAAAATGTATTTTCATGCACGTATTTACCACTATCACTTCTTTGTACCCAGATTTATGTTTCAATGCACTTCTGGATCAAAAGTCTTGGACACATTTAGCCACTTGATAGATGGAAACCAAACTGCCAAATATTTAAATTCTAACTTGGTGATTGGACCTTAAGATGAATTTATTGTGCTTGTGGATCATAGTATCTAAGAAAAACTCGCATACTAATTTATAAATACTTTTTGTGATGCTGCGAATATACATGCTGGCATCTGCTTTGGGAATGACTAGCTCTCCAATTTTTTAATGATTCCCGAGTGAGGATTTCTTGGACTAGCAATATAGGTACCAGATGAAATATTCGGCAGAATGAAACTTTGCATAGTTAGAGTGTAACCTTAAAACCACACAACTGGTGAATATACAAATGTCGGTGACAGTTTGGCTGAGTTATGAGATTTAAGTGAAATCGGGAGACGAGCTGCAAACTGTTAGCTCCACTGTACTCGGTAACTACAGTGCATATCACTTGCTGAACAACCAACCATTGCCAGATTGTTCAACCAACCAAGAACACGGCAAACGGCATCGGCAGCTAACGACACCGGCTACACGGCTCAAATGAAAGCTTAAGCTGCATCGCCGACTTCAGGTGACATTAAGAAGAACTGACCCAGCCGGGATAAATATAATTATTCTTCAGTCACTTTGGCTATCGACATAGCCGAAGTAGCAAAAATAGCCAGCAGAGCAAAATCAAGCAATGGAGGCAGGCAGTACTTCCACAAGCAATCAATCAAACAAGCTCCAGCCGAAGCACAGGGTCACGGCAAACAAAGGGAGAGAGACTGCCAGCCCCAACCACAATTGCTGACTACAGGTATTACAAGCTCAAATTGAAGACTATGCCTTCGACTGGGCTCAGTTGGAATTCTTGACCCTCGGCAATGGCACTGACTACTTGCTGTCGGTGATCTGCATCGGCTCGGCTCCTTGCTCATCGCAGGGTGTGATTCCTTCCTCGGCTCTGAGGCTTGCCATGTTGAGCTACTCAAACTTCAGCCGGTGCTTCTCAGCAAACCTTGCCCTGAAAGGACAAGCGAAAGACGCTGGCTAAGGCTGACAGAAAGCTGCAGGAACCATGACAACGGTTCACCTATCTGAACTAATCGTCAAAAGGCTAAGCATCCTAATGATCCTTATTTAACGAAAGTGAGACCTTTTAGGGACCATGATTTTGATTCCCATGCTCCCAAAGCCTGGAGCTCTCTTCTGAAAGACATCATGACACCTGTGTGTCTTCAGAACATTTAAAAAATAACCTAAAAACCTACCTGTTCATCACAGCATCAGCTAGGTCCTTGTGTTTTGCTCTTTATGCCTAGTGTGTGCTGACACTGAGCGTGTTACCACTATGTATTAACAAGTGCAATATTATCAAGTGCAATATTATGTAATCCCCTTTTGGCTGGGCTGCCAAAGATAGCTATTAGGCCACTGCAGCAGACTATGAATATGGCTGCACGGCTAGTCTTCAAGTCCCAGCGGTTTGAGTACGTGTCTCCTTTGCTAAAAGAGCTAGGATGGATGCCGGTTGAGCAACGGATACAGAGCAAAGTTGTTAGGCTGACCCACAAGGCCTGCCTGAGCTTGGCTCCTCCGTACCTAGCTGAACTGCTGCATCAGTTTCAGCCTGTATGCGCCCTCAGGTCCTGTGTGGACAATACATTAGCTGTTCCATTCCTGTGCTTAGAGACCGTTGACAACAGAAGCATTAGCTCTGCAGGTCCTAGACTGTGTAACTCGCTTCCACAATTCTTACTCAACGACAGCTACTCTCCTACTGCCGACTACGGCTCATCCTTTTCAGCAGTCCTGAGCTGCTACTTTCATGCTGCTCACTACCTCAACTGCTCTCCTGACTCTGATATGCTTCCCAGTTTCTCTTTGTTGGGCGAGACCAAGTCTGTTGGCTACCGAATGTGTACCGAAAGCCGCGTAGGCTGTGAGTGCACTATACAAAACTCTCCTGCGTAACACTCACGTGGTTTTTATGACTTTGTGGAGTTACAGACTGAGATACATTACATTACCTTACACTACATCAATATAATGCTTGATGACCCAACGCATGCCACCACTAGCCATGCGGCCAGTCTTCCTTTACAGGACATGTAAGGTGCCGTGAAACAGATTGTGTTTTCTGAAAGTGCTCGAAACTGGTATTATTATCATATTGTATGTTAGTATACATATCTAGTTAGGTATCCCAGACTTCACCAAACAGCTAAAGCACTCACACAGCCTACTCTCCAAAAGCATGCCAGCAGAGATAGCACATCAGAGCCAAGCAGATGCACAGCAGCATGACGAGTTTTCTTTAGGAAGAAGCAGGGTCTACCGACTAGCATGCTTCAGTAGTCCGGCCCTAAAGAAGATCAACATGCGTAGTATTTCAAAGCAAGAGCTTCGATCGCTTGCTGAACGTAGAATCGACCTTTACAATCTCGTCGCTTAGGCAACAGTGCCAGAACGTTTAGCCCAGTATAAAAGGCCACAAGACCGAGAAAAGAGGGGATAATCTGAATGCACAGCAGGATTCTAGCATCGAGTCACCACTCGACTACCTTTTCTTTCCATTGGCTCTAGTACCTTAACCTTCATTTTTATATGCTCAGCGCTGGGCATACTCAGTCAAACACACAGAAACTTGCAGCCATCGCAAAGATGAACAACCAGGGTGAAGGTGAAGGGTGCACAAGCTTCAAGGAGGCAGGAATGCAGAGCAGCAAGATTCAGCAATGCCAGCTGAAGGCAAACTTCGAGCATTTGCTAGAATACATTAGCAGTGAGGTACTTATGTTTTCATTCATTTTATGGTGGTACGAAAATAAAACCAATGTCTCCTCTGGAAAGTTGTAAGAAGACGTCCAAGCATGCCTACCGAGAACCTGTAAGGACAGAAGTAGGTCAGATATATTGACGTCACCAAATCGCTAAAGATTGTGCTAGAGTAATCGGTTCACTACAAAACGGCTCTATGTACACGTTACAGGTGAGTACGCAAAAGCAATGTCCGGCTACGGCAATGGATTGTATGTATTTGATCTGTCTCTGCTTTTTTTCTACCAACAAGGCTAACTGACCAAGCAGCAGCCCTCGAAGCATTCCAATAGCAGGTGTGGCCAGCGAATGAAATTGGTCACGACATTCATAGTCGACAGCCAAACACAGTCAAATCTGCCTACTTTTAGCTACATAGCATTGCTAAAATTCGGACTTGTTTAGATAAGGATACCGCATCTAAGTTGGTCAATGCATTCGTGACATCCAGTCTCAACTTCTGGAACTCACTGCTTACTGGCCTACCAGCATGTGCGATCAGGCGATTGCCGCTGGTGCAAAACTCCGCAGCTAGGCTTGTCTGTCGTGAGCTTCGCAGTTGTTACGTCACAGCACTTCTCGCCGACCTGCACTGGCAACCAGTCAAACAACAGATCGACTTCAAAGTTATGTTGCTCACTTTCAGGTCACGTCATTCTTTGGCTCCAGCTTATCTCTCAGGTCTACTCTCCCACCAGGCCAGGCATCGCACCACCCGCCTTTCGGAATGACACAGTTTATCACTACGTAAGTTTGGGGTGCTGCACGATCAAGCTGACACTATTGTTTCATTAAGGGTGCCAGTGTTATTACTCGTGAGTAGCACAGTAATTTAAAATACAAATTGACCGAAAGCAAGCCACATGCCACTGAGGAAGTGTAAAAGGATTCGTCAAACTTTGGTAAGAAGCGATTGTTAGTGAGTTATACACGATGAACACCGATCTAGTTGGGCAGAGGCAGGAGGGTTTTGGCACAGGGGCATTGTTAACGTTTATACTAAATTGAAAAATACCGACATGAGCTGCCTCGTTATAGACAGCAAGCAGTCTCAATCGATTTGGAAGCAATCTTATTGCTACCAGGACTCAATAAAAATAGCTGGGAATACACCATCCACGATCCTAACCACTTGGCCCTCAGAGCCGCCCCTATAACTGTTGGGATTCAATTCAGAACAGCACTAATGTCCAATATCCATGTCCCCATCATGACAGAAGCTTGTCGACGTCCTGTATTAGGCAATCATAGTAAATAAGTAGTTCATGCTGAAGGCGTAGCAACTATTGGTTCTCCAATGGCAGAGCCATATTACCACCTTACAATAAGTTCAAGCCAATCGATCACATATATTAGGAACATATCCAAGAAATCAAGACAACCCAGGCTTTGATTTATATGCAGATAACACAGCTGTACCTGTATGTTGATCCATCACTGCCCTCCAGCTTGTCAAGCTCTCTCAATTCGTGCCCACCCATTGCAAAAGCTCTATATGCAACACTATATAGAAGGATTAGGCCTGCCTAGAAGCAGGAGAACCAGTATAAGCAATGGCTGGACTAAGGTCAAAGGTCAGCCTACAGCAGAGGCTTTAAGAAAACTACTAATGCATCTATTTATTGCAGCATTTAGTAGGTCTCTGTGATTCATTTTGTATGTGCTTCTGCATTCAACCACAGTTGCATGCTGCTACTAGCCAAACCTGCATGCCGACCCTATCCCTATCCATGTTATTCTTGCTGTTTATTGAGTGTGCTACCACCAACTATTCAATCGTGTTTCCTGCCTTAGGAGACTGGCACTTTAACACCGATACACCTAAAGCATAGAGCTCCACACAGTGTGATACCACGTAGCCAGCACTGGGCATTTAAAATGAAGTCAACAGCAGCCAATTTGACAGCTTTGTTCATAAATAGCAGCTAAGGAGATGGCCTAGCCGGCAATCACCACTGCTTGCAATAGTAGCATTGACCACCATCACCACTGCTGGCAAAAATAGCATTGACGACCGTCAGCACTGCTATGAAAAGGACCATTGACGGCCATCATCAATGCCTGCAATAGTAGCATTGACGGCCATCAGCACGGCTTGCTATCGGAGCACTGACGGCCATCATCACGGCTTGCAATGGGTGCATTGACGGCTGCCACCACGGCTTGCATAAGGCAATAAAGAATTGAACACTGCATCAGTGATCTGGGTCACAGAGTGCAAATACCTTTCCTACTGAATCATGTCCCCAATAAAAATCTACAAGCTCCTTAGAGCACTTGTGTTGTCCATCCGAACTCTCCTTTGTGAATGCTGTACACTGCTTTATATAGAATTCTTGATAGATATTTTAATATGCTTCCTTTCCAGCCAATACTAATAGAGCCTAGAAAGGAGATTTCGTTTTCTCAGAGTACTCTATCATACTGTTTAAGTAATATTATCATCCTTGTAGCTATTACCATCACTCTCATAGAAGTGATTGGCACCCTGATCGTTAATGCAGCACAACTAGGGGGTCGTATGCAATTGGGAGTGGTTGGCTATTTTGCAAGTGCTCGGAACAGCACACAACACTAAGGCAGCATCCTGATTGATCTCCGAAGGCACAACCTAAGGTGACATATAAAGTAGAACGTTGGAAGAGTCCAAGTTTGACAGCAATGCAATGACCACCTGGCTAGTCATAGGCAGCCAGAGATCCTTCCTTGCGGTCGTAAAACCATAGTCCAAAGGACTAGTGCTCGAGTACTCGCCATAGTGCTAGTATAGGACATAATAAGTAAAATAGGCACTGCCCAGTTGCTTTCTCCTATTCAAGTGCAGCAGCAAGATAATCTAGAAGCACCAGTCAGGAAAGCACAGGCAGGATACGAGCAACCTGCAAGTCAAGCTTACAGCCACGTTGCACATTCAGCTTTGCTTGCAATACTCAGAGCGAATCTCACACCTGCCGTCGCTCAGCTGTCCACTGGAGCAGCCACATATATGCTCAAAGCTCTGCCAGTAGATTGCAAAACTCAGTAAACAAGTTCTGGAATCAAAGAATTAGCAGTTGCAGCAGAATCTTGCTAGCCTGAAACCCACAGCATATATTACAGGAAAGATGACGTTTAGTTCGGTATCCTTTGTGGAATAGTCACGATAGAGTTTTCTGGTTTTAGGTGACATCGCTCTGCTGCTGGGCATATTGCAAATGCGGAAAGTTAAAAAGCTGGAAGAGAACACGATAGCTCGTTCAAGGCCGTCGTGATCACGGCTAAAAGCTGCACGAGGAAGGTCAAGTGAAAAATGGGTGACCGGCATGCAGCCAAATTTTCAGCAGCTAGAGACCTTCAGCAATTCCAGCTGGCTTGGGTTATTGTATAACAATAATAATATGATAATATGATAATACTAATGCACTTGATAAAGCGCCCTCATAGAACTTAATTGCTCTCTAGGCGCTTTCCATTTGCTGCAAACGGAAATGCAATGGAATGGTGATTAAAATAGTGCTTGATTAACAGACAAAATGAATAACATGGTTAGGGGTAACATGCACAGGGTCAACACGCAAATGTGGTTTGTTGCCTCACGCAAAGTGTCAGCACTCATAAGCACATGAAGGACGAATCACAGGGACCCACTAAATGATGTCCTAAATAGGTGTGTTTTAAATTTTTTTTTAATGTGGTCAAGTCAGGGGATGTTCTCACACAGTTTGGGAGGGAGTCCTAGGCTTTGGGAGCTTGCGAACTAAATGCACGGTATCCAAAGGATTTGAGGTTTGTACTGGGTATTGGTAAACTGTTGCATTCCGAAAAGCAGATGGTACGTTGCTTGGCCTGATTGGGGAGTATACCTGAGAGATAGGTTGGAGCCAAAGAATCAAGTGACCTAAAAGTGAGTGACAAAACCTTGCAGTCAATCCGTCGTTTGACTGGTAGCCAGCGCTGGTCGGCAAGAAGTGGAGAAAAGTGGCATCAGCGGTGTTCGCGACAGACAAGCCTAGCTGCAGAGTTTTGAACCAGCTGCAATCGCCTGATCACACATGCCGGTAGGCCAGCGAGCAGTGAGTTGCAGAAGTTGAGACGGGATGTCACGAATGCATGGACCAACTTTGATGTGGTATCCTTATCTAAACAAGCCCGAATTTTAGCAACGTTATGAAGCAGAAAATAGGCAGATTTGACTTTGGAGCTGATATGCTAGTCTAACGAGAGGTTGCTTTGGAATATGACACCAGGATTTCGAGCTCATGCAACTGAACATATGCTGGCAGAGCCACTTTTGAGCTTCAGCCTTTCCAATTTGTAATTCACACTGGATTTTCTCATAACTAGTAAGTCAGTTTTATGGTAATTTAGTTTTAGAAAAATTGCTGCCATCCATGCGTGGATGACATCAATACATGCAGCAAGTGAGTTGAGAGAATTAGAGATGCTCGAAGGCTGGGAGGGATCCAAGCAAAGGTACAACTGTGTGTCATCCGCATAGAAGGGAAAGTCACGATTGTGCTTGGCATACACGCCAGCAAGAGGACGAGTAAAAAACGTGAAAAGAACCGGACATAGGGGTACCTCACGGAGCCCTGAGGTACGCCACATTTCAGAGGTACCTCAGATGATTTTTGTCCATTCATGTAAATACTCTGTATGTTTCTATTCTAGCATGTTATAGCGATTTCAGCTAGCTCTAGCGATTTCAGTGCACTCAAACTGCTGCCGTGCAATCAAGTGATTTCAACAAGATTCAGCAGGATTTTTGATAGACAGAAGTATTGACATGTGTGTAAGACTTGCTGCTGTGCTGTAAACCACTATAACCAACGAGCAGCACGAACGCTGCAGCACCAAAAAGTCAGCAGTCTTTTGCTCGGGTGGACCTTGAGGGCTAGCTATGAGACGCGAGCTTATCTGTGCAAATGCACATTTCATCGATGACATACATGTCTGCCAATGGACATTCTTGCTTAGGCCTCATTCAGCTTCCTGTACCTAGGCATGAATCGCCACGCTCCATCACACTAAGACCGAGTCAACCAGAGTCAACCTTACCAGAGGAACACAACTCAGTAAAGCTAAAGCCTGTGGAGAGGGAGGGCAGTAAGCTCCTCTAACACAGCTACTTGGCTGGTCCAATGGCCAATAGCCCATTGGCCTCTTCCATTTGCCGGTATCCTAATACTTTAAAGGACCACGACCACGAGTCTTTTTTTAATCAGTTCCAATATCCCCACCGACTGGACACAAATAGCAAGTCGTGTACCAGGGCTGTTTTTACCATCTTGATTGGAATCGTTTTGGTCATAGCTGCAAATGTTCTAATATGTTCTGTACTTTAATGAAAGCACAAAATAGCTGCGACCAAGAGTTTGGCTTTAGGCTCACAATCCTGACCCAATAGCAGTGACACAGTTTTTGAAAAGGTTATAGTTTTAGAGACTGGTCGTAGGCTACCGAATCGCTGCCTCATTACACCACTTCTGTTTGAGCTTCACCTGCTCCCCCTCGAGCATAGAATCGACTAGGAAATAGTCTCTCTGGCTTACTGATGGTTTCTCTGGCTTGATCCTGCCTATACATCAGACGTCCTTGCTCCTACAAGATGCTCTCGTATCACGGCTCCTTGGCTTCCTCGCTCTAAATTGAAGTACATTTTGTCAATCAGGCATTCAGATGCGAACGTGATGAAAGTCTGAAATTTATGTCTGGCTTCTGCTAATACTTAAGTCGACTCTGCATCAAGTCTCCATTGAAAGTGCATCCTTTCGGCTCAGCTGCTCAGTAAACTTGTCTATGCTTCGTTCCCATGGTTTTGCATGCTTACCCGTGCACATAATGCTTATTACTAACCATGGCCCTACTAAAAGGTGGCCCAAGCTTCTTGTGTGGTGTTGCACGCATGTCTGATCATGGTGCTTTGCATGTCATTAACCTTCGATTGTAGCTTATGTTGCTTCGAGTCGTAAAACATCTAAGCATAAATTTAGTTTTCTTTGGATGGTATGCATATTATCTATTAGTATGATTAGTATTGTGGTTCCTAATGCTTGCCCCATTTTCTGCAAGGATCTTTGTAATAGATAACCAAGTCCAACGGAACTCACACAAAAGACAAACTACAGGACTCACGTGCTCGTGGCATGCCCAACTTCAAGAAAAACGGTAATCTGTATGCCTCTATGTATGTCTTTAATGCTGGAAGCCTAAATGCCATGGCACATCTGTACAGCTGGCTCTTTGACAGCCTTTCCGCAGATGGTTGATGCTCTTCCACTACCCAGGCATGCCAACAGCAGCAAATGAACAGAATACCTAACCCAAGTGGCAAAGTAATCACATGTTACAGCTGGGACAAGACTCAGTGGCAACATTTCCACTGAAGTCCGACCTGTGTGCACTTGCCGCTGACCTCTGCCCATTGTCATCCGACCTGGATTCACAGACGACTATATGCTAACTGACTAGCTGGAAATTTCATCAATCTACTGCTCTGAGAGTAGCCTTCAATGAGGCTCGTTGTCAAGGGTAAGCCAAGAAAGTGACCAGACCTTGACCCAGTCCAAGCGAGCAAGCCACAAGCCATTCAAGCTAGAGGCAGTCATGGCATGCTGCATTGCATTCTGCAATAGCTTAGGTCTGAGGAAACTAAGGAGGTGGTCTGAGGCCCCCAACCTACTAGGCAAGTCACCCACTTGCCTCCTTGGTAAGCCACCACAACCTGTCCCACTACCACACTCGCTCAATGGCATCCTCTTCTTTCTCTGGCATCTGCTGTGCCTTCACATCTCCTTGTAAAACTTGGAAGACTAACCTGTCACCATACCCAGGCTCTGTCGCATGACATGTGATCTGAAAACTGCTGCCACGAGACAACCAATTGCAAGGGCATTTTCTCGAAGAAGAAAACTTATCTTACCAGCATGCTGGCGATGGCTTTTTTATATCATTGTGGCCACCTTCTATTTGTCACTAGGTCTATTATCCTGCCACCTCTGGGCCTGCCAGAAACGATACATACAATTGTCATTGTCATCTGGTTTTGACTTGTTAATACAAATAATAACTTTGAAAAGAGCACTCACAGACCTTAGTCTTTTTACAGGCCTTCTAAAACGGTTGTCACTCACACAAATTAATGAGTAACCAAGCACAATAATACGATAAATCAAATTTTGTTTCTCACCCTTACAATGGACCAACATACTAATATAGCAATCGCAAATTTTGGTGCACGATATGTAATTGAAACAAGTTGATAAAAATAGTCTGAGTCAACATTTATCTACAATAAAAATGGCATTTCCATTAGAATCTAATAACAAAATGGCACCACAACAACCTAATGGAACTAAATATATTTGCAAGCGCTTTACAACTGGCTGCCAGAAAAGTAAAAAAGAAAATGTCAATAACTAGTACCGCATCATGTTTGGACGAGCATGCAGCAAGCACATACTTAAAATAATTCCGAGACCTGCAAAAGCACAATAGACACTCAGGGTCAACGGTTATGAGCCTCGGCAAAAATGTAGGTCTTCTGTCGCGATCGTGAGTGTTGCCACCTCACACCACTTCTTGCCGACCTGTACTGGCTCCCAGTCAAGCAGCCCATCGACTTCAAGATTTTGTCATTCACTTTCAGGTCCCTCCATTCTTTAGCTCCAGCTCACCTATAAGATATTCTCCCTAAAAGGGTTAGCATTGTTCCACCAGCTTTTAGTAATCTAAGTGATTAACTATACCTCCAATCCTATGGAGACCGGGCCTTGAGTTCATAGGCTTCCAAAGCCTGAAACTTACTATCGACATCCCCTGACTTGATCGCATTTAAAAAGAAACTAAAAACGCAATTATGTGTCGCGGCATTTAGTTGGCTCCTGTGATTCTTCCAGTAGGTGCTTATGCATGCTGACACTGTTGCATGCTACCAAAAAACACACTTGGATGCTAAAAATAATAATAATATAATAATAATACTATTATTAATGCACTTGATTCAGCACCCTTAGAGAACTTAATATCTTTCTAGGTGCTTTACATTTGCTGCAAAGTGAAATGCAATTGAATGGTAAGTGAAATCATGCTTGAAAAACAAACAAAATGAATGATATGGTTAGGGGGGACATGCACAGGGTCAGCATGCAAATGTGGTTAGTGGCAGCATGCACAGTGTCAGCACGCATAAGCACGTCAAGGACGAATCACAAGGGACCAATAAATGCTGTCCTAAATAGGTGTGTTTTAAGTTCCTTTTGATTGAGGTCACGTCAGGGGATGTTCTGACGCAAGTCGGGAGGGAATTCAGGCTTTGGGTGCATACGAACTAAATGTACGGTCTCCAAAGGATTTACAGTTCCTATGAGGTATTTGTAGACTGTTGGATTCCGAAAAGCAGGTGGTACGATGCTTGGCCTGATGGGGTAGTATATCTGAGAGATAGGCTGGTGTCATAGAATGAAGTTGCCACATTACTCCACTTCTCGCCGACCTGCACCTGCTACCAGTCAAGCAACGGATTGACTTCAAGGTTTTGTCCCTCACTTTTAGGTCCCTTCATTCTATGGCTTCAGCCTATCTGTCAGATATACTCCCCCATCAGGCCAAGCAACGTACCAACCGCTTTTTGGAATCCAACAGTCTAGAAATACCTCATACAAACCTTAAATCCTTTGGAGACCGTGCATTTAGTTCATGTGCTCCCAAAGCCTGGAACTCCCTCCCGACATGCATCAGAACATCCCCTGACCTGACCACATTTCAAAGGAACCTAAAAACACACCTATTTAGGACAGCATTTAGTGTGTCCCTGTGATTCGTCCTTGATGTGCTTATGCATGCTGACACTGTGCATCCTGCCACTAACCCCATTTGCATGCTGACCCTGTGCATGTCACCCCTAACCATATTATTCATTTCTTTTGTTTTTTCAACCATGATTTTACTTACCATTCAATTGCATTTCATTTTACAGCAAATGTAAAGCGCCTAGAGAGAGATTAAGTTCTCTTAGGGTGCTTTATCAAGTGAACCATTATTATTATTATTATTAAAAATGAGCTACAAAAGCTTGAAGTAAATCAGTTGCTTGACTGGTAGCCAGTGCAGGTTGGCGAGAAGTAGAGTAAGGTGGCAACTGCGCCGCTCACGACAGACAAGCCTAGCTGCAAAGTTTTGCACCAGCTGCAATCGCCTGTTAACCCTGTGCATGTCACCTCTCTTCACGTTATCCTTGCTTTCTATGGGGCATGCTACCTCTAACCATTCGATCGTGCTTCCTTTGCTGCAAATGTGAAATACCTATAAAGATAAGGAATTCTATAAGGCTGCTTTATCGAATGTATTATTTATCAATATTACTAGGCATCAGTGTTTCTGTTCCCAGAAAAGTCAGTAGAAAATAGTAAGCCTAGATTGTATATGAAATTAAGTTTCAAGGCCGTATAACATACGACGAATGTTACACGTAATGTTGATCACAGACAGGATCGGCCTGATGTGTCCTTATTATTATGCACTGAGTGTTATTTTCTTCCCATCCTCAACTGAAAGCACAACACTGAGCCTACTGCAGGCACTCCCAGTCATAACAACGACTATTTTTCTAAAATCAAAGCTAAGATAAGGAAACTGCACTTACACAACTTCCAGACCAAAGCTACAAAGTTGTGCTGATCCAGCTCACAGCTACTAAGTTGTTATAAGCTAACTTGACACATTTTAGATGAAAGCATGTCTTTCATCAGCTGGCCGCACCCATAGGACAAGGGAAAATGTGTTTGGTATAATAATATCATCAAATCTTAATCAAGTCTACTCAAGGTTAAAGACACCTTTATTCTGCACAGCTTGTTGTTTGTTCGCACAGCAGAGAGACAGCCGATGCCCAACACCGACAGTTTATTACTAACACATGGAGCCGAAGAGAGCACGGCTCCCCTCGGCCCCTGCTCTCACACGACTTCTCGTCCCCTGGTCAACTCTGATGATTCATCGACTACCACCGTGAACTGGCCGACCCTGATGGTGAATCCACCATCTGGTCACCAGCTGGTCCATGCCACATCAAAGGCGGATCATGGCAGTGCACTGGCCGACCCTGATGGTGAATCCTCCATCTGGCCACCAGCTGGTTACCGGCCTGTGTCCATACCACATCACAGGCTGACCACAGCTGTGCACCGGCACCTCTCGGTGGTCCTTCTAACTGCTCACCAGTGGCTTATCAGGAGCCTGCATACAATACATACATACGAACTACACAGCTTTCGCTGAGCCACACTGAACTTGTATTATTTATTCCCGTGTTCTTGCTTACATGTGCACGGTTTAGTGTACATTTACATTAATTACCAGAAGCCCAATCAAACCAGTGCCCTGCATGTTTTCTTGCAGGCTTTCGCATGCATGTCGGAGCACGATACCCTGTAAGCCATTAACCTCGGTGCATTGCTTCTCTTGAAGAAAGTGGTGAAGCACCCGGGTAGAGACTTTGTTCTCTTGGGGTGGTATTCGTTCTAGCTATTATTACGGCTAGTAGCATTAGTATCGTGATCACATGCTTAAGTCCGTCCTCATAAAAACGCTTGGCTATGAGCTTGTCTGTCTAGATCCAAGATGCGGCTCTATCTTAGGCTATGCATCTTATTTTCTTTGACCAGCAAATTTCCTTGAATTGCAGGGCCTACTGCAACACTCCAAAACCAATTTTTAGTGCCCTTGGCAAGACTTGCTGTCATCACAAAAAGGAAGGCCAGCACCACATAGCGATTTTTGCACCTGATCCTTCCGGTCTGCGACCTAATTGCAGAATATTAATAACAATAATAACAATAATGCACTTGATAAAGCTCCTCAGAGAACTTAATCTCTTTCGAGGCACTTTACATATGCTGCAAAGGGAAATACAATTGAATGGTAAGTAAAATCATGCTTGAAAACAAACAAAATGAATAACATGGTTAGAGGTGACATGCACAGGGTCAGCATGAAATGTGGTTAGTGGCAGCATGCACATTGTCAGCACGCATAAGCACGTCAAGGAAGAATCACAGGGACCCACTAAATGCTGTCCTAAATAGGTGTGTTTCTAAGTTCTGTTTAAATGTGGTCAGGTCAGGGGATGTTCTGTCGCAGGTCGGGAGGGAGTTCCAGGCTTTGGAGCATAGGAACTAATTGCACGGTTTCCAAAGGATTTAAGGTTTGTACGAGGTATTATTCACTACCTAGTTTCACGTTGATTAATGTTTTTTTATGGATTTTCTTGTACGATTTATCGTAGGACTCTGTCAGAATAGTGCCACTCTATCAGAGCACTGCCTTTATTGTGGTACCAGAACAGCATAATCAAAGTAAAATAAAAAGCCAGTTTTCCAGAGTAATCGTGATCGCTGGTGCACTGGGCATAAAGGGAAATCGACACGGAACGATTACGCTTGGACGTCAAAATCATGCTCAAAGATTATCAGAAACAGAATACTAATCAAAGACTCAGTCTGCCATCGTTGGCGATCGAGGTAATCATTAGGTTTCACCATCAACAAACGGAAGAGAGAGAGAGAGAGAGAGAGAGAGAGAGATAGAGATAGAGAGAGAGAGAGAGAGAGAGAGAGAGAGAGAGAGAGAGAGAGAGAGAGAGAGAGAGAGAGAGAGAGAGAGAGAGAGAGAGAGAGAGAGAGAGAGAGAGAGAGAGATAGCGTGTCAGGATTAGAGCAAACAGGTGTTGAAGTAATATCAACAAAAAACCATCAAAACAAAGTCTGTTTACAACAGGCGAAGCCACGGTTAAGCCTAGAGGCAGCTATTCGTAGGACAGTTCAACTGGACTGCCAGAATGGGCAACCTCCGACTTCATGCTTGAGGTGTAACTATATTAAGGTTATTGTAATGACTTCTATATGCCTTCATGCTTGGCAATGGCATACCTGTACCCTGGTTCGTTCAATCGATGAACACACCTGCCATAGAGTTGAGGCACCAATTTCCAGATAAGTAACATAAACAAAATGGAACTCTTTGGATAGGGATGCCACATTAATGTTGGCCGAAGCGTTTGTCGCATCAAGTCCTGACTTCTGTCGCTCACTATGACCTCAACCAACTTTGTGCCTTCACAAAAACAAGCTCACAGCCAGTGAACAAATCTAAAGGTAAAATTGCCATGACAGTTTCCACTCCAAAATTATACATTTTCCCGTCGACCCCACTGGCTTCTCCTCAAGCAGCCCATCGATTTTATAATTCGATCGTGCATTTCAAGTTTCCTTCATTCTCTTGCTTCATCCGAGCTACTAACACATCAGGCTGGGCATCGTATCACCTGCTCTCCTGTGGAAATCTCTTCCAAATCTCAAATATATTGGATACCGTGCCTTTTGTTTGAATGCACCCAGAACCTAATCCCATTAAAATCCTATATAGAACCTTTATCCCAGAACCTATATAATCATTCTCAATTGATGTCATGACAACCCTGACTTAGGGATATTTATGGATAATAATAATTATAACAATAATAATGCACTTGATAAAGCTCCCTCAGAAAACTCAATCTCTCTCTAGGCGCTTTACATTAGCTGCAAAGGGAAATGCACTTGAAAGGTGAGTCATATCATGCTTGATAAACAAACAAAATGAATAACATGGTTAGGTGTGACATGCACAGGGTCAGCATGCAAATGTGGGTAGAGCAGCATGCACAGTGTCAGCACGTATAAGCATGAAGGACGAATCACAGGGACCCACTTAATGCGGTCCTAAATATGTGTGTTTTTAAATTCTTTTTAAATGTGGTCTGGTCAGGTGATGTTCTGACGCAGGTCAGGAGGGAGTTTCAGGCTTTGGGAGCATACGAACTAAAAGCACAGTCTCCAAGGGATTAGAGGTTTGTATGAGCTATTTGTAGACTGTTGGATTCCGAAACGCAGGTGGTACGTTGCTTGGCCTGATGGGGGAGTATATCTGAGAGATAGGCTGAAGCCCAAGAATGAAGTGACCTAAAAGTGAGTGACAAAACCTTGAAGTCAATCGGTCGCTTGAATGGTAGCCAGTGTAGGTCGGCCAGAAGTGGTGTAATGTTGCAACTGCGAAGCTCACGACAGACAAGCCAGCTGCTGAGTTTAGCACCAGCTGCAATCGCCTGATCGCACATGCTGGCAGGCCAGCAAGCAGTGAGTTGCAGTAGTCATGACGGGATGTCACGAATGCATGGACCAACTTTGACCTGGTATCCTTATCTAAACAAGCCCTAATTTTAGCAACGTTATGAAGATGAAAATAGGCCGATTTGACTGTGGAGCTGATATGGTCGTCTAACGAGAGGTCGCTTTGGAAGAAGCTGAACACCATCATATTCAGAAATGCATTAGCTGTGCTCATGTAAACTGCTCTTAGTGCGTTTACGCATGCTGTACCTACAATAACTAAACCGCGGAAATTCTTTATTTATAGCATATGCCAAGTGCCTATAACAGTAACCGATAGATTGATCAACAGTTGACCTTGTCAGTAAGTTCTCAAAGGCATTTAGTAAATTCCTCGAGGTACTGGCTCATCATAGGCACACGGGACATGTACTGTACACTTACACGATGAAATCGGTGACTCGACGTTTAAAGCTTCACTATAAAAATGTCTGCATGGCATTGTATGCTTTTTTAAAAGAACTTATCCTTGATCCTTTCGCGGCCCCTCTAGTCTTCCAGGCTTTTATCTGTTTACTATTGCTAGCTTGGATTCTAGATAATATGAAGTGCTGCGAGATAAATGATGCAGTTCTTATAGGGCACCTAAAATGCCCATTCATTGCACTGGCGGCCTGTTTATCTATAGGATAACTACTATGCACAGAGAGGATTATGAATACCTGAATGTATGCATATAAATTCAGATATACACAAAAATATAGGTACAGTAGCTCAAGTACATTAACTTAGCACTACCTGGTAATCATTGGCAATCTTAACATTGAATTTTACAAAAACAACCTATACATGTATCATTGTCCAAGATGTATATATTTATACGTATGCCCGTGTTTGCGTTTATCGGTGTCTGTATGTCAAAATGGTGCACATGCTGCCCTATTGGTTGCCATGCTAGGCAAGTTGAACATGCACTGAAGTATTTTTTGAGGTTTCCGATTTGCTTTGGAATCAGTCGCAGTTTATAAAAGAAACTGTGTGTACTGTGTGTACACTGAGATGGGCATCCACAAAAAGTCTTCGTAATTTCACGAGAAGACGGTTCAATCCGGTGGCTACGGTGCTATCCCCGACCAAGGTCAGGTTGAGGTCGTAAGCTTGAGTATCATGGCACGTGTGAAGCAACTGAATAGGCATTAATTTCCCATTGGCTGCTATGCAAATAAGTTTTAAAATACACTTATTATTATTGCACAGCCTATGACCTAGGACCAAATAATAGTTGCAGCATGCCAGTGACAGCAACCACAAGTACATAAAGAGCAAGTGACAATGATAACATTTCGGATTCATAATTGGTTTGCCCATAACTAGTAAGTTAAGTTCTGCCTTGAGTGAGTTCTTTGGGTACGCTTTGTTGTAAGAAAAGTACCCTTTCAGGACATTTCCCTTTTCACTCCTCCTCATGCTTATTATCGTTCGCATTTCGAAGTCTTGAAATGGAAAATGTCCCAAAAGTTTACTTTTCTTTTATCATTAAAAACTGCGTCTGTTTTGAGATTCGATGTAGTGCTCTTCACGTTAGAGACAAGCGCATTACACATTGTTCCAATAATTCAACTGTCTGACTCACATATAGAAATTACGTACTTGAAATTCGTCTCATACTTTCTATTTCTTTTTCATACTGACCAATGAATGCTCTCTGGCAACTGTTCTATTCATTCTTTCAACTAATGCAACACTCCTTTTACTAGTACCTTCAATAATTTGTGTTTCATGTTTTTTCATCGCTTTAGCAAACTCACTTTTAAACTCCGATCCTGAATCAACTGTAATTTTCTTTAACCATTTCAAAGGACCTTTATTGTAAATATCTATTACTGCTTTTGTTACTTCTTTAGAAGACTTTGTTTTAGGAGGTATGGAATCTTTATATCTACTAGCAACATCAATAACACTAAGTGTATATTTATATCCAGAATCATTAGGCATGTATAAAATGTCTGCTTGATGATTTTCATTAGGCTCAACAATATTAAAGAAACCTTCTGGAATTTTCTTTGGTCTTGGTTTGAATACTTGACTTATATCTGAGTCCGGATTGAATTTACCTTCTTTTTTCTTTCATTTAGAGTTTAAAATGACATACTATATATAATTAAAACATTATTTGTAACCTGTTTAAATATATTTAATGAAACTGATTATCTAGAGGGAAAACATTCTTACTGTCATCAAGAAATCAAGAGATCAAAAAGAAAATATGAAATACGGTGCGATATTTGTGATAAAAATATGAATGAAACAGAATTTGATTCTAGTCTTATGTGCAATGGTGCAATTATAATTTGCTCTTATTGTAACATAATAACTCAC